>JBBMKA010016949.1:12031-30639 GCA_037833695.1 Sechiopsis laciniata
CAATATAAATTATAACCTGGTTGTGCAAAAAATATATAATTTTGTTGTTATAAAAATAAAATAAAAAAATAAAAAAAAAACCTAGAAATTTTCTTTTGAAATCGGCTCCAAATCATGTACATCCATAAATGTTTTTGCATAAAAGCTTCCTGATACAAAAGCTAGAAACAGGGAGCTAAAATATTTTACATTTTGGAACATAACTTTGTGATTTTCTCCATAGTTTTGAAGCTCTTAAATACAAATGAAGATAGTTAAGCCTCAATAAAGGACCAAATAAAACTTCACAAAAAGTTTTAGCTGTTCTAATAAAAACTTCATTTATAGGCTGCAAATATATAGCAAATAACAAAAGCTATCTCCAGTCATACACAGTGCTGTCCTGATACCAGTATGTATGAGAAAACAAAGGAGAGAGGAAATCACTTAATTAATTACAGTTTCAAGCTCATAACTGAGCTCAAGTTAACAAACTAAGATTGCTTTTACATTCTCAAGAAAAATAACTGAGCTAATAGTAGAAGGCATGTTGACCGGTTAAATGCCTCAGTACTCGAGAGACCCGACGGATGTTATACCGGTACTCAAATTTCTGGATGACTCCTGTCTGTTGGCATAGTTATCACAACTGCCATTCGAGAGCCTCTGAATCGGTACCGAGTTCAAGAGCTCTAGGCCTCGTTTGCCCATCTCCTGCACTTCCTGTGGTGAGAGTATTTTGATACACCACACACTGTTGACAAACTCCCTGTCGATGAAAAAACGATACCACGGTCGTCAATAAAGCTACCGAGTTGTTGAAACAAGGATGTAATTCTGCATTGAAAATATATTTGAAAGGGAGAGTAAAGGAATAAAGGTAAGGAACTCACGGCCACGGATCGTCGCCGAGAAGAAGGATGTCGTTTTCCCGGTCAACGAATACAAGCTGCCAGCCTGATCTCAAAGGGTCCTCCAACTCGCCTTCAAGACTAAACATGAAAGCGAGCTCACTGCGTAACTGATGGTAGCTACTGAATTTGGAAATATCCAGTGATCTACCGAAGGACCCCGACTTGTAAACCTGTTAAAATCCCAAGAAAACGATCAAACAGAGAAGAAACTAGGGAAACATAGAATGGAAAAAGAACGGTCATAACAAATTACACGAAGTTCAGTAAAGAGAGCGGACCTTTACAAAGGTTCTGGTTGGTGGATTTTCTTGGCCTGTGTTTTCTTGAGACTGCAAGAAACCTGAATCCTCAATGCAATTGGAAGGCGTCCCAGTTGGATCGGTAGAGAAGTTGGTGGCGACAGTATTCACATAGTTGGACGAAAACGGAATAGTCGTCGAGTCATTGTCACTGCAAATTCCCCTAAGATTTGGCATACCATTCTGCATTAGAAGAGATGAAGGCTCTATATTGACACCAAAGAGAAGATTACTCTGCGGATCAGCATTCCCTTGATCTAATGAACACTCTCTACCAGGAAAAGGCGGCAATGAAATCACATTCGGAGAGATATTAGTCTGAGTTGTCCCCATATTTTCCCCTTGGGGAAGAACAAACTGAGAATTTCCAGAAGAGAGAAGAGGATCGAGTGCAGCTCGCTTTGATGGCCATGTAGATGAATGTATCATGGGGTTGGTTCTAGGCAGATTAAGCAACTGAGACGATTCATCTTGTGGAAATGAACCTAACAGGCTGTGCAATGGTGAAATGATTGGACTTGTCACATGATTGGCATTTGAATCAGAAAAACTCTGCTGCCTGCATAATGAAGGAATAGTTTGCAGGGATTGGGATTGGGATTGAGATTGGGATGCAGAACCAAACTGTGACATTGTACTTGGAATTTGTTGATGATCAAACACTTGCTGTTGTGGTTGCTGACGTGGTTGTTGTTGTTGCTGTTGCTGATCAAACACTTGCTGTTGCGGTTGCTGATGCGGTTGTTGCTGTTGTTGTCGTTGCTGCTGCTGGTTGTTGAATGTTTGATGTTGTATCTCCTGCTGAAGAACAGTAGGCTGGGTTTGGGCCTGAGAATGAGAGAGGTGTTGGTTTTCATCTCTTTGAAGAAAGTTCTGTTGAGGCTGAGGATGAGGCTGCTGCAACATCTGAGATGGCATGAAAGAAGCAGGTCTGTTGGGAAGATTTTGTGTTTGTTGGAATTGAAGAAGTGATGCCACCTGCGCCTTAGTGGGATCTACAGTTCTCATCTCCTGCAGAGCAGCAGCAGCCATTGCTTGATAAATCTCTGGCTGCAGACCGACCATAGAAGCATCGAACCTCGGCTGCATCCATGGTGCAACTCCAATTCCATGGAGGTTCATAGGTTGCATTCCACGATCTAGAGCGTCTCCCCGTAGCCACATGAGTTGAGAATTTAATCCCATATCATCCTCTTTGAGACCTGAGGCAGGAAGTGGATAGCAGAGTTCATTAGATGCATGCGACAGAGGAATTCTTCTCTTGATAGCTAAAAACGACATACAATTTTAGCTAGAGAAAAAATAAAATAGATTTCAAAATCATAAAAGAACGAAGTATATGCATTTTATTTTGAGTCTCCAGGCGAGCTTGCATATTCCTAGTTAGGTGGATTAAACTCATAACCTTTTAGTTTCTTAAGACCTGTTTGACCACTAGGCCAACCCATAATGATGAATGAAGTGTATGTATTAGTATTATACCATGGAAAGAGGGCAATCCAGTTGGCCAAGGGCGCTTAAGCCGGAGAGGAAATGGAGACGGATACATCGGGAAGGTAGTTAGTGGCTCGATCTCCCATAAGGAAACCCTTGGTTGTCTCTCCCCAGCTGTAGATTCATCCCATCCAACCTACATAATGCAAAAACTAAGTAAATGCATATGACAACGAAACTATTAACACATTTAATGGAACTTTATGCTAAAAAAAAAAGAACAATTAGAAGATTTTACTTGAATTTAACCTTAAAAAGGAAACTTAAACCAACCTTGACCGAGCGCCAGTGTGAGTTAGGCCACCGAGCAGAATCTAAATCACTGATGCCGGTGATAGTGCCCATGTATCTGGAAAACATACAACTTTTAGATGACCATGATTCTAAAGATCAATTTCTCAAAGAATGTACTTATTAATTACGCAAGAATAATTGTTGTTAAGAAGAAAAAGATGTCTGGTGTAGTAGTCAATTGGATGCTGCACAATTAGATGTGAAAGTACAGTATCTATATCTTATGATTCTAGACTCAGTTTTCTAGCATTGCTTTGATGTATACAAGATCACATTTAGGGAATCAAAACATACCCCAGAAAAGGCAGTTAATAATGATCAGTTAACTCGAATCACAAATAGCTAAGATAGTCTAGGCACCTACCGACGAACGCTTGATTCTTCTGTTTCAAATAGCATTCTAAAACGCATACCAACAGAAATGCGGGTATGGTACACAGCTTTGACATACTTGGCCAGAGGTATGATGAACTCTGATGGGCTAGCTCTGAATGAAAAAAAATAATAATGTGACTTAGAGTCATAAACAAAACTAACGAGGCTCCAGAATGTTTTTACAAATCGAACCTTGGATTATAAAATATCGTAAACCGACTATTTGTAGAAGCTGCATGGGCTGCCGCAGCAAGCAGCCCCAAGTGCATGCTATCACTAGATAAAACCGATGAGGGCATCACTGTTTGTGGTCGATTAGCTCGGCGGATCCCCAATAGTAATTGATTCTTTTCATTCCTGAAAAGTCCCAACATTGCAAATATGATATAAATTTGAGTAAATAAATATTGGGTCTAATGAATGAACAACCAACTAGCCCATATGCTCAGCACAGTCTTGTAGTGCCTAACTTTTATTTTGAAACACTAACCAATTGAACCTACATACAACGAAGGGAAGAAAAACAAACCAAATAAAGATCACAGAATCGCCAGCAACAAGCCTCTTCGCACTTACGAACACACTCCATCCAGTTGTAAGAAGATGCCTTTTGGGCTGGCCTGCATTGAAAATGTAATTAGACCACAAAATCTACTAGGAGATGAGGTGAAAGAATGGTGGAAGTTTTAAAAACATTAACCTCACAAAACTCACCACGAAAGATATGCCTAAATTTCCATTCGTTATCGTGAAGATCTCTTGCAATCAACTCTTGACAAGGTGGCTGCTGAGTAAAGTCCTACAAGTCAAAATACGAAATTTCTGTTACAACTTTTCAAGCTACGTCAATGAATACTCGTGGCCATGTTTCCAATGCATTAATAGGATTACCAATGGAGGAAACACTTTTTCAGCAGCACGACGAGGAACAGAAAATCCTCCATGAGTACTTGTGTCACTTGCTGTCAAAGTTTTACAAAAATAGTTGGTTGGTTGTTTGCTGGGGCCACCCAACTCAGCTGGAAGATAAGGTTCCTTTTGCTCTTGCTACAAACAATGTTCAAAAATTCAGAAAATAAAATTCTTAAGGCTTATAAATTCACAATTCAAATTAAGTGAAAGTAACCTACAGCACTGAGCGGTTGCAATGTCATCTGGGCATACACTTCATCCGTCTCAACATCTGCCTGCAATCATCAAGTCATTCGATTAGAACATCTTGAGAGTTCAAACAATCCCGTGCTAGAAATCAATGACAAGCCTTACATGCATGGTAACATTGTGAAGCTGACAGATAAGTTGTGGCGGCAAGCTTGGATAACTAGGTATATGGGCATCCACTTCTTTGTTGGTTGATATGGCAACCTACACAATGTCAATGAATGTTATGTTAACTAATCCATCTCAAACCATCAAATACAAGTAGAATTAATCGAATTTATCTATTTCATTAATATGAACTAGAACGAAAAAAACTCGAAATCAAGTAAACTGGTCTGCATCCAGGTAGGGATCAGGCAATAAAGATGGTCGCAGCCCAAATATCAGGCAAAGGGGATTAAGAGGAACCAAATAGAACTCTGGAGAAAGGCAGACAACAAGCAAATTTTTAAGAATTTAAGAAAAAGGAAAATGAATCCAGTTGTGGTTCGTCAACTCATCATCTGAATACAGAAACAAATCCAGACACAGTACAACTACAAGCATAAGCAACTTAACCCAAATGAATATCTTTATGAATTTTTCTCTTTTTTTTTTTAAATCGGAAAATCGGTGCTTCACTCCACTATACCCAGACGCTTGTCCCTAGGCCAGGCACCAAGAGACATCGAAGGAATGGAGACACGGGAGAGACATCGAAGGAATGGAGACACAGGAGGTGTCTACAAATTAATGTCACAGGTGGATCTCGAACCTGGAATCTCGAGGGGAGCAGCATACCTTCAAAGCCCAAGTTTTTAACCATTGTGCCACCACTTGGGGACGAATATCTTTATGAATTAAAAGGAACAAATCCTTTCAGCCAGATTGAAAACAAGTGATGAACATGAATCAAAAGTTTCATGAGAAGTTGGAAACTCACAAACATGAAATGTTCATTACAAGTCAGAACAACAGGCAAACAAGTGAAGATGGCCAGTTTCTACTTCCAAGTTTTGCAAAACAATAATACTTATAGGCTGGGTACCCCAGGTATTTAGTGTGGCGAAACTCCGATTTCCCGGTTATAAAAAATACAATATTCATAGCTCTTACGGGTTACCTGCTCACTATGACCCTGTGGAAAGTAAACAGCCCGACTTCCAACAGCAGGTAGAGAAACGAGAGGGCCAGCACAAGCATGCCAAAGCTCTGAGTTAAGAACTCTCTTCTCCCCTAAAAAATTATGAACCAAGTTTCAATAAGTCTCAATCATTTCATCAGAAGATCCCAAGCAACATAACAAATTCCCCCCCCCCCCCCCCCAAAAAAAAGAACACCCAACAGAGAAAGAACATCATTTGACAGAGAAATATGTCTTACAAAAAATAAAAGTGGAAAAAGACTAGAATTCAAGCAAGAACACAACAAGGAAACATGGGTATCTCAGTTTATGAAAAAAAAAAAAAAGTGTTATACCTTCCTGAGCCTGAGGACTAAAACCAGCAGTTGAAAGCCTCATCTTAGTAAGATCCAAAAAACCCCAAGAGAAAAAATTAACCCACAAATTTGAAGCTAAACAAACTTGTTCTTTTGCACAACCTTGTGTAATCACTACAGAAACACCATAAATCTACCAGCAAAATCAATCTGAATTTTCAAAGAGTAATCTACAAACAGTGAAAACTTCATCTGGGAATAATACCACCAGCCAAAAATCTCAACAGAAGCCGGTTTCAGTACAGAACACAATCAACTTCAACTTCAACCTCACCCACATTTGATTTTCTCTACCAAAACCCCACACATAAACAGCTCTTCTTTAATCAGCAACTTCATTGCAGTTCAACAAACAAAACCCACAAACCAGAGCCCAAGAAATCCAACGATTCGACCAAGTTTCTTCAATAACCCAACAAGAACAAATAACCCAAGAATGAGAAAGTAAAAAAAAAAAAAAAACAGATCTCAGCCTCAAAAACGCAAAAAACCCAGAAACAGTAAGCAAAAAAAAAAAAAGAGAAACCCAGATCTCAGAACAGTAGGAAAGGCTTCCAGTTTTTGTAAAACGATTGATTTGAGTTTTTCTTTGCTGATTCTGAAACTTTTCTGGAGCTCCAATTTCTGTGTTTTTTTCTTGATGGGTAGTGCGTAAAACACAATCAATCAAACGAAACCAATATTTACTAATCACTCGTTTTCGGTACAAGGGATTAGGAGGAAAAAAAAAGGTGAGGACAATCTCAAGAGAGATAAAACTGGAAAACGAGTAGGGGCTATGAAAGAGAAAGAAAGATTGAAAGATGAAGTTGTGTGATTTTATAGAAGGAACTAAGTGATTTTTTTTTTTTTTTATATAATATTCGTGATTGTCAAGTTAGTTTATCGGACATTAGACTACGGTAAGAAGAGATATCGTTTGACTCTATACATATGAATGTCAATAAAATCAGTAAAAAAATAATTTATTTGTATGTGATATTATCATATCTTAATACTACAAGACTATCTTAATCACTAAATCATTATATAATAATTTTTTTTTGTTCATTAATAATTAATTGGATAGACACACATTTATATTGATTGATCTTGACCGAAATGGTAAGTGGTCCATCGATTTCATTGTTTGATGTTAAATCTTTTCAACATCATGATCATATGTTAAATCTCAAAAATCGATATTTGTATTTCATTTATTTATGAGTAATGATATTTTTTATATTGGGTTTGTAGTCTCTTATTCCAATTTATACTCAATGAAAAAAATTGGTTGAGCTTGGACTTTTGTTACCAACCTGAACAAATATAGTCAAGTATTGTTTTCACCTAAGTTGAATTCCTAGTGTATAGCTTATGAAATTTTGAGAATTATAACTATTTGATTATTTAACTTCTGAAATTGAGGTATTTATAGTTAAAAAAAATAAAAAAATTTAAAAAAACGGGATTAAGCAAATAGTAGCTTTCCAAACTATTTTATATGACAAAATAATTGGGTAGATATAGACAAATTACAAAAAAAATAAAATAATAAGAAAAAAAGTGCTCTAGGTTTACTAAATTCATGAGTGCAACCAATTGAAGTCACTCTATTAATTAAGGTTACTAATTGACTTGAATCAACCACACTGATTGAATTTTATTGAGAATAAAGTTAGTGTAGATTAGTTGCTGAATACTTTAATCAATGTTATTGATTGATATAAGTCTAGAATGTAGAATGTGCAAACTAATCAATATTTCAGTTTTTTATTGAAGTTTATATTATACTTATTTAACTTATTGAATTTTATAGATTGTTGTGTATCTTAATTTTTAAAATTTGATAGTTTATGAATTTTGTTGGTTGATGAAATTTTATTTGTCAATTATAATGTTATGATAAAGATAACTAATATAGACTGTTCTTTTACATTTAAATTGACTTTATTCAATGTAATTGATTGAAGTGAATAAGTAACATTGTTTGTAGTCACTTATTGAAGTCTATTAAGAATATAGTTAGTGTCGATTAGTTTTTCAAGTACATTATAAACTTTAGTAAGTATCACTTATTAACTTTAATTAATAGACTTCAATTAGTGACACCGATCAAAATCTATAATATATAGAATATTTATTAAAGTCTATTGAAAACATAATTAGTGTCGATTAGTTTAACGAATATACGATGGACTTCAATCATTTTATTGATTATATTCTGTGTTATTGATTGACTTCAATCAGTACATTTCAATTCATGTCACTTATTAAAATGCATAATGTACTAAGCATTATTCTCATGTATTGATTAAAGTCTATTAAAAAGAGAAAGTAGTCTACTTTAGTATCTGAATAATGAGTACTTTTGACTTGCACCTCAAATAATCATGTAAAGCTACAATCGGACTTAGTAGTCTACCAAGATTTTTTTTTTTTTTTTTTTTTTAAAACCACACATTAATGAGTAGTGCAATTATTGATAATTATTGCCATCAAAAGCAGTAGCTCAAATGGTATTGATATACACTTAATGATCGAGAGGTCTTAAGTTCAAGTCTTTACTTATATAAGTAAAGAACAACAATCTTATTAGTATTAAAAACCTTTTTTTCTATAAAATCAAAAGTAAATGTAACGGTTCTAACAAAAAGAATTTAGAGTGAATAAAAATATGTTCTTTTACTAACTGAAAGTGTTTTAAAATAATTATAGTTAAAAGTGAGAAAATTCGTAAAACATATTAAAAAATCCCACTTAAATTTGCTTTACAATAAGGATTTAACTAATTTGCTACAAAATTGGTATGCTTAATAACATTTTTTTTGAAAATAACACACTACGTTGACAAAAATTCAAGCCGAGACAAATGAAATAATAGTTATATGAAATTAGAAAGTTAATACGCATCATAAATTTTAGTAGGATTGTAGAGCAAATACTTCTAATTGGAAGTACCTTATTATATCTTTAATTTGAGAGTTTTTTTTTGTTTTTTTGTAACCATGAAGGAAATCTTCTTGAGCAAGATTATAAATCTAAGCAGAAAATGTTGGAATTACTCGAGCAACGGAGCAATGCTCATTCAAGATATACGAGGTGAATGTGAGGGTTTGGGAACCAAGTTTATCGATGCGTGAGAATAATATTGTGTCTATAACGACAAGTGGGATGTGCTACAATAACAATTAACAATGACACAAACTCAATTATTTCATTTGAAGTTGCTTCCAACTTAATTTTTTTTTGATTGGAAGTCGGAGTTTCGCTTCTCTAATATTCGGAGCATTACTGGCTCATTTTGAGGCTGCAGTACCAGGTACATCAGAAAAATAGAGACACGATATAAATTTAAATTTTCCATACAGAAACGCTATTCAAAATTTGTCTTCTTAATATGGCTAGCCATTACATGCAAGTTAATATTATTAGAGGAAAACTTTTCTCAATAACTCTATATTTTACCTATACTATTAAATGTGATTTGTATCAGAGTTTATATATTTTTTTATAAGACTCCAATTTCAATTCTCGAGAACAATGAATGAAGTTAAAAGAATTTGTGGACTCAAAGACGTACCGTAGAATCTCTAATATTATTTCACTTTGTTAGATTTCTAGTGTAGTGATTATTATTATTTGAATGAAATTAAAAAGCAGATGATTTCTATATTGACACGTGGTAAATTAGTCAATATATACCCAACGATTAATAGGTCATGGATTCGAATCCTTCCACTCCTAAATTATTGTAATCTGAGTTACTAATGCAAACAAAATTTAATATCTCTAATTTAAGAGAAAAATGTTGGATATATAAGCGAAGAACAACACCTTCATCAATATGAAGTCTCGTTAATGATAAATAAAAATAAAGTCATTAGAGTTCATGTTTAAAGTGGATATTATACTATTTTTCAAAAAAAAAAAAATGATATTATACCATATCAATATGGAATCAAAGCTAGATTTTTAACTTGACAATGTAGGTGAAGAATTTCGATGTAGAACAAACGAGACGAGTCTTATATAGCTCAAATGTACTTTGTTCTTGGAGTTACTCTATTCAACATCTTTATAAGAGATATGGAGTACTCTCTCCTCACTCATTTTATATGTTTAAATCTCTCCTCCAAATATTATTAAATTATAAATAAATAAGTTTTTTTTTTTTTTTTTTTTTTTTTTTTAACTTTGAAACTCCCCTTAGAGATCAAATTAGGAACGTGGATTTAAAAAAACTTTGCATTGTTGAGTAACAAAAAATATCATGACCTACATCAATAACATCATGTATAAAATAAAAATCAATTATTATGGATTCGAATTTTAAATTCAAAAAAATATAAAAAATTTGTATTGAAATTTTTTTTAGTACATATAAGGGGAGGTGGGACAAATATCGATTTCGAGATCGAACCTGTGACGCTGGTGTTGAACTAGTTTACAACCAAACAATGAAATTATTGCGCCACTAACCCATTCGATATTATTATTATAAATATTCATTAGTACCGTATTACTCATAAATATCAATGATTATGTCTATTTTTTTAAATGATTATATTTGTAATTATTTTAAAATTAAGTTTTCCTAGAGGATTTAAAGTTGTGAACTCATAATTAAGAATATTATTAATTATTACTAGATTAAGCCCAATTTAGTTTATTTGTCTTGCTTATTCATTTTCAAATAGTGTAATTATGGTTTGAAATGAAGTCAAAAAGAAAAGGAATGAATAATTACCAATGTGAAAGGGATGGTACCGCCGCAAGATAAATTGAAAGGAATTTGAAATTAAAATGGAATAATGGGTCGAATTTTCGACTGCAAAAAGCTTCTATTCCATAATTTTCATCCTAGTAATTATGGAACACTTTTTTTCCTTTTCAACTCTTTCACTTTTTCTTATGTTACAAAAAAATTAGTAGTTTAATTTCATCTCTCTTTATTGCAAATTTAATTTTTGCTTTCGGTAGATAGTTTTTTTTTTTTTTTTTTTTTAGAAGACTTTCGGTAGATGGTTATTTGTTCCATGAGATAACAATTTTTTAAAAAAATTAAATTTGTATTTTTTTTCATAATTTTTTTTTTCTTAAAAAAAATTAAATTATAGTCAAATTTCAAATTTCATTTTGAAAACTACGTTTTAAATTTAAATATAGATAGCAAACAAATATATCCTCATGATAGAATTAATTTTCAAAATCCAAAAGGACAAAATTAAATAATTATTAAATAGTTTTGTTTTTGTTTTTGTTTTTTAGTATTGAAAATTAAGATTATAATTATTATTTTTGTCTTTTTTTTTTTTTTTGCAATCTATTTTATATATTTTTTCAAAATTAGAATTGAATGTTAAAAACTAAGCTCTGTTCTATAACCATTGAAAACGTCTTCTTAATTATTTATGTATAAAAAAGTAAACTATAAATAATCTATATTTTTAAATAGTTACTTCTTGGAGTTTTTTTAGTGATAGACCAAATTGGATAGTATTTACAATCCTAGTAAAAATAAATAAATAAATAATCAATCATAAATATAATAATGATACAATATTATTAATATATTAATACACTTTTTTTAACAAGATATTAATACACAATGTTATACTTATAATATGTAATATTGTATTAATAATACAAAATAATGTTTTATGATACAAAATAATGTTTTATAATACAAAATACTGTATTAAAAATAAAATAATATTGTATAATGAATATTAATAATACCGTATTTTTTTACTATGATGCAAATATTTTCAAATTTGTCTATATCTGTAATTATTTTGTGAAATATTTGGACTATCGAGCACAATTTCGCTTCTTTGAATTATCATAGTCTATTCTAAAATAAAAAAATTATCATAGTCAATACAATATATACTTATGATTAAGAGATCGTAATGTTTGAATTTTCACGTATCTAATTATTGAGTTATGGGAAAAAAATATATATATCATGATTTCATAATTTAGTGTAGTCACATGAGAATAATCCAATTACACGTAAATTGGAAATAAAAGGTTTTTTTAATACAACCGCATTTGCAACTCAAATCCGTAACAAATTGGTTATCTTATGATATATGATGTCATTTGAATATTCAAATATAAAATAAAAAGTTATGATTTATTAATTTAGTTTATTCTTCATCTCCTATATTTTAGATTCAATGATATGTGACTACACAACTTTCCATTTTACTTTCTTCAAAATTTCAATTATATCATGTCTCTATCATTCTTTGATAAATTGAACTTAACTTTCATCAACAATACGACAAATCATGCTCATCTATATTGAAATGTATTTTTTATTGTTTTTTTATGACTCGTGAATTTAAAGTTTTACTCCTCTAAATTCGAGCCATAATTAACATGTATAGTGGGATTTAATTGATTAAGTGTTCATGTCATTTTGAGGCTCGAAAGCCTACAATTTAAATAGGTTATTCCAATGATTTTCCCTATTCTCCTCAATTATATATGTACAATTTAAAAAATCAATAATTTCTTGTAAAAATAAATCAATAGTTTGATTAAATCGAATATTTATTTTTCTCTTCATTTATAGATAATCTTCATAACTATTCATTGTTATATAATATTCTGAGATATATATGTTTTGAACGTTATTAAAAAAAAAGTTTGGAACTTTAGAATAGTGATATGTATGTTCATTTTTAAAATCATTGAGTAGAAGAAAAGCATAATTTTTAAAAAGAGAAAATTAAAGATTTGATAATTATTTAGTTTATTATTTTTTATTTTTAAAATTTAAGTCTATTATTCCTCAAATTTTTTACAATGTGTTCTATATTTAGTACATTATATCCATCTTTCCTTAAAAAATATGTAAATGTTAATTAAATTTAAAAAAAAAAAAACAAGTTTTGGGAAGCTACTTTTTTGTTTCTAAATTTGGTTTGATTTCTAAAAAATAGGTAAGATGTAAATATAAAAGTAAAAAAAAAAATATGTGGTAAAATAGTTGTTGTAGATTTAAATTTCAAAAAATTACAAAAATAAAAAATGAACCTAAATTAAAGTATTGAAGGAATAAAAAAAAATTGTGTTGGGCCAATTAAAACTTAATTGTATTATACTAAATATAGTTGGGCAAAGAGATTGTGGTTTTTAGTATAAGTTGGGAGAAGGGACTACAAACCCTATAAATATGGAATTTATGATTTCAAATAAATGAGAGTCCAATATTAATTTTTGGAATTAAACTTGTGACCATGATGTTTAACTCAATTATTTCTACTAAATAATGAAATCATGTCACCATCACTTTCGAATCAACTAAAATAATGCGTGCTTCATACATTAGAGAAATATTTTTATATGAAAAATTAGGATCGTTCCTTTTCAATTGCATCCAAGATTAAAGAATGTTACATGGTATTTTGAAAATTAATTAAACATCCAAATGGATCAGTAACACGAATGATTATCTAATTTGTTGTTAATTCATTTACACTCCACGGTTACAGGTTCGATCCCTGAAATCGGTATTTGTAATTCTACTTCTCTCAACTTATACTCAAAAATAAAAAAGAATATGAATTTGCCAAAGATGCAATTCGTGTCAAAGTTAAGTTTTTCTTCTTTTTTTTTGAAATGCATGTCAAGTTTTTTTTTTTTTTTTTGTCAAGTTAAGTTGATTAACATAGAGGATTATTTTAAAATTTTATTTTTATTTTCAAAATAACCTTTCATCTTTTATTTTAAATTCGCATATATAACACATATTTTCATAAGAAATGAGGTAATTCTTTCTCAATTCACAAACGACAAGTTTAAATTACACAACAACAATTTCGTTTTTACTCGTATGATATATTTTGATGTTACAAGATAAAAACAGGTCAGTGATGTCTCAAATTTAAAGGAGCAAAACTCTCAATTAACCAAACCATAAAAAAAATTCATAGTAACAACATCCATAAAATAACCCAATACATTATTAAGTTGAAAAAAAAAAAAAACTCTTATATCTTGTTGTAAGAAGAAAATAATAATGGAAACTTGGAAAAATATGATTTTAAAAAAAAAAATCAATCACATTTGAAACTCGAACTTGTAACCAACTAGTTATAATGTTATACATCATGATATTGATGTACTACTCTTGTAGGGGTGTTTGTTAATTTTAAAGAGGCTGAACATTTACTAACTACTTTTCAAAAAAACTCACATTTAAACAAATTATTGTAACTACTCAAAACAATTCCTCATTATTAATCATATAAATAACTCATCATTTCTATCCACTCATTTTTAAAATCATTATTTTCTAACTATTCAAAATAACTTATCATTTATAATCTCACTCATTTCTGGTTATTCATTTTTAACTATTCAAAATAACTCAATTTTAACTACTTATTTTTAATGTCTCGTTTTTTACGACTTAAAATAATTTTTCATTTCAAATTTACGTCCAAACAAGTATAGTCTCTAATTCATCTATAAAAAAAAATTACATACAAATAAGTTTTCTTCTTGGAACCTTATAAAAATTTACATCTAAATAAATTATTACAAAAATTCTATTGTCTGACCATTTAAAATAACTTTTTTTTATAATTGTAAAATATGATTATTGGGTTTAGGTATGAGATGACAGAGGGATGGAAAGAGTAGAGAAAAAAATAAAAGAAAAAGGACAGATGGCGAGGAGAAATCTGAGCCGTTGATGAGAGAGTGGGGCCCAAGAAAATATCGGATAAGACTTGATGTGACACGGTGGAACCTCTTGATTGGTGGGTTATTAAATGTATTGTTTAGGAACGACACAAATAATTATTGTCCCACGTTACAACATCAATCAACCCCAATGACATTTTTAACCATTTTACCGAACACTCACCTTTTTTTTCCTTAAGTTCTACGAATCTTGGATAAGATTTCAACCTTCCATAATAGAATAAAATAACATGTGTTTGGTTTGAGAAAAAAGTAGCTTGTGTGTATGATATTTGGATGGAGGATTTTGAAAATGAAGGATAGGGATTTATGAGTGGTTAGGAAGAGTTTAGTGAAATAAAACTTTATTTGGACAGAGATGTTATGATATAAACTTTCATTCTGACATTTTTGGCGAGATTCTCGTCTCAATTTTTGACTAACTAGAGTTGGAGCTTAATTCCCTTAATTTTATGAGAAGCATACCATCACAACTTAAGTCTTCCACCAACCGTGCTACTCCTTTGAGAATTGTCTCACATTGAAAAGTTAAAGAGTTTTCAACACTTTCTCTAAAATATCTAAACTCGCTCATCTCATCACAATTGATTTTGAGATGAAACTATATACCATTTCGTATGGTATCAAAGCTTAATCTGAATATTTGTGGTCCACAAATTTGGATTCAACCCAAGCAGGTAATTCTAAGCGGATAATTCAATTTATAAATTTGAGAGATCCTTCACCCTTATCTCACATTGAAAAGGTAAGAAATTCTCAACATTTTTTTGCAATATATAAGCTCTTGTTTTAATATGTCAAGGGTATGAGCGTGGTTGTGGGCAAAAGATCCTCATTTGAATCGAAGGATTATAAGTGGTTATTGTTGAAGTGATACAATACTCATGGGTTTGTGAAGGCTTTTTTTTTTTAATGTTTTTATGAGAGCTTTTAGATGACTTTTTCTTTTTTTTTTTTTAGATATTCTATCCAAACGTAGGGTTTAGGTTTGGCCAACCCTGAAACAAATCCCCACAAACCATTTATCAAAAACACGTCCAAAAAAAAATTAAACTTAACACAATTTTAGATAATTATTTGGTTTTTATTTTTGTAAATTTAAATCTTTGTTAAGGAAAACATTTGGGATCCTCAACCACAATAAACAAGTCTCATATTAGATAGTATGAGATTTCATAGATAATGAAAGGTGTACCTCATATATAATATAAATTATAGCAGGGTATATATCGTCGCCTTTTTAACGTGGGATCCTCAACATATGACTCCTCGAAATGTTAGCTTTAATTTGGATTCAAAATTTTTGGATCAAATATAAATTTCATTTTATTGGACCGAATATCCTTTGAGTTTAATGAGTTTAAATATCATATTAGATTATATATATATGTGTGTGCGTGTGTGTGTGTGTATAAGGTCTCATCTCAAAATTAATTGGTGTTGATCTCGGATTTTGGTTCTCTGTAATCAACCGTGAATTTGTTTGGGACTAGAAACATCGTGTCTGTAAAATAGAGTTTAGAACTAGGCATCGATGTGGTACAAACCATGTTGACTTCGATGCCTAAGTCAATTTATGATGGATAAAGATTTAGAGAGTCAGTAACTTCAGGGGTTCGAATTAACTTACCCCGTCTAACTATTTTCGATCTAACTTCCTTTCTACGTGCGACGAACGTGTGGTCGAAGAAGGGTTATCGCTCAGAAACAAGGTGAGAGAGGCCATGTGGGGTGCTACTGATTCGGTCAACGAGAAAAAGGTAGAGTGCACCACTCGTCGAGCGCGTACCGATTCATCGAAAATTGGGTCGACCCAATTTCTATCAACACACGCGTCGGGCACCACCCGACCTGTCCTACTACACGGATCGGGAAAAGCCCACACACTTTTTGCAATCACCCTACCCACTCCTTCCTACGCCCTTTCTTTGACCCATGCTCGTGTGCGCATTATCGGGTCCATCTCATTCTCGAAACGTGATGGGTTGGACTTTCACGGGGTTTCTTGGGGCTTGCCTTAGGTGGGCTGGTAGAATTTCCTTCATAACAATTGACAATTTAAAAAAAAGTAACTCATATATCCTATATATATTAAAAGGTATCTTCACATTTCTAAACTTCGAACCTACTCCAAACTATCTCTAAGGGGTTTCGTCTTGAAATTTTTCCATCCTTTACTTCCCCTAAAGTATCACTTAACTCTTTTCTTTTTCGTTTTCGCTTTCATATATTATTGTCTCTCAACTCCATACTTTTTTTTTAAACAAACAAAAAAATATTTGAGGTTGTGAGATAATAAAAGAATGCATTAAAGCGAAAACGAATGACTTATCTCTTAACTTTATATTTATAAGAGACACAATGTTATGTTAAGATACATCAATCATCAACCATATGTATTTTTGCTCTTTTGAACCTAAAAGTTCAGAATAAAATAAGAATCTATGGCCAATCTTTTACTATAGTCTTAATCTCCATTTCAATGGTATGTTCTTTTTCACAACTTACATTGAAAAACAAAAGGAAGAAAAAAAAAAGGTGTAAAATACAAGGCTTGATGTGGGAAACATAAGAGAGAAAACATGATTAATTTAGTTCCAATAAAGGGGGAAATTGTCGGCTAAAAATAATAGAATAAATGAAATAAATTATATTAAGAAAATTTAAATTAAAATTAAAAATAAATGTAACATGGAAACTATTGAATCATGGTACGGAGTGGAGACATGAACATGATTGTTTGGTCATGAATCAAATCTAATGGACAACTCTTTAACCTCTTCCAGCTATCCTATTTTTTGGTCGTACATATTTAATTATCTTTTTTCGTACTTTCCTTAATTAATTAGTTAATTGATTAGTTGTTTTGATACTACAAAGTTAGCACATCATTTTCCAATAATCATTTTGATTAACATTTGTTTTATTTATAAGTATATCATGCAATTAGAAACTGATTCTGTTCATGTCTTGTCTAATTTTCTTTCTAGTGGATTTGTTAATTGTTTGTTTAAGTACTATATGTCGTGTTTTGAACTTTTGAGGGATTTTTTTTAAACGATTTGTTTATTATTATTAGTTGGCTGTAATTTTAGAGGGTTTTAGATATGAGAGATAATGGTTATGAAGAATTTTAAGTGATTATAATTATGAAATATTAGGCGAAGATAAAAAAAATGTTGGAACATATAATTATGGGTGGTTGTGGGGAAAAACTTTAATTTAAATAAATAAGTTATGAATGCAAAAAATATTCGTTTGAATAATAAAAAAAGTTATAAGTAATTATAATAGAAGTAATATTGCACTTGGAGGACTCATTGGGGGTTTATAGAAGGTTTTTCAAGATTTTTATGAAGGCTTCTTAGGAATTTTTTTGAAATTGCTTCATCCAAATGTAGAGTTAGCGAACCCCTCAATAACTCTCTACATGTTTATTTTAATCTCTATTTTTTAATTAAAAAAATACTATTATTATTCAGCTACATCAATATATTTCCATGACCAAAATATTATAAATTGGAATTCACTCTTCCCATTGTAGTTTGTTAAGGATTCCACATAAAAAAAATAGAGACGTCATAACAATATAAAAGAAATACGAATTATTCTCCTCATTGCTAATTAATTTTGAGGTGGAACCCCATATTATCTGAGCTAATATATATATATATATATATCCCTTAAATTCTACCTGGTGTAGTCCATTTAAAAAAAGTAAAACTTGGATATGTTAATGAACCTTACATTTTGCACATATGGTATTAGGGGTGCAAGGCAAAACCGAAAAACCGAATCGAACCAATCCAATTCCGTGGATCGGATTGGATTTTAGCACAAAGTTGGACATATCGGTTCCAGATTTCATTTTCAAAAACCAATAAAAACCGATCCAAACCGAAAATATATA
>JBBMKA010016969.1:0-30637 GCA_037833695.1 Sechiopsis laciniata
TCCAACAACTCCTGGGTCTTTGGAAGTCTCTAACTTCCGGCCAAGTGGTCAGCTCAATAACTGACCCTGAACAAGTAAACTCTCGAGGGTCTCTGCCCACGGCCTAAGGGACCGTTCCAAAACAGTTGGTCCTGAAGGACCGTTCACAAACAGTTGGTCCAACAGATACTCTCGAGGGTCTCTACCCTCGGCCTAAGGGATCGTTCCCAAACAGTTGGTCCCAAGGTCGTTCCCAAATAGTTGGCCCCGACCAGCTCTCCAAACTGGTCCTGGGACATCTGGGTGAGTCCCCGGAGTCCCGCTCTAGACTCGAGAAGGAAGTGGTGTACTCACGAACAGTAGCCCGAGGGAGCTCTCCACCCGGCGACTAAAGCGTGTGCGTGCACACCGCATGCTGCTGGAAACTGAGTAAATGTAGGGGCCTAGGGACATACTACGCCAGTCCAGGTACGCATGCCTAAAGACTCGGAAATGCTGTCACTGATCTACAGTTGCGCGAGACCCTCGGTGCCGAATGACTATAGCAGCCTGAAATACCATCGACGCCTGAAGCTAAGAACTGGCCAAGGCAGGCTTACACCTTAAGCAGAATTCCGCTCTAGTAGGCTACAGACTAGGCTTAGGCCGGTGTGGTAGCTAACTCCACACGGCTGTCGGGGGTAAGGAATCTGTCCTCACAGCCTGACCGGTGGGGACACGTACGTTGGTCCACTCTCAGCCTCTGGATGATGACAACCTAACAAGCTCTATCTAAGATTTCAAACACTGTTCCTATCATTCAAACATGCTCAAGAACACATAAACCTAGCATGGTACTACGAGCTTAAAAGCAGAAATCAAAGGATGCTGGAAGAACAAACCTAGCATGGCACTAACATGTGAAATAGAAATAAAACATGATAGCGGAACAGATCATCCAAGAAGTTCCTATTCACTAACATGAAAGTAACAGCAAGCAAGCATACAAGATAACAATCAGTGAGTATTTCGTAGGGCCCACACAACCGCGGTAAGAAATCCTTACCTGGAAACAAGCAGGAAAACACACAGAAGTATAAAGTGCTCATTGAGCTGCAGAACCAACAGATAGCTAACCCTAGACAAATAACAACAAAAATAATTAATATCTCAATTAACTAAGTGGCTTAACTACAAGAACAACGAGCTCGGGAAAGGTTACCCAAAGCCAACACAAGGCTCGACAAGGCTCTCAGGATGAAGTCTCGGCAGCTTCTTGGCTCGGCTTGATGCAGGGAGTGCTCTTGGCTAGAGTTTGGTTTTTGGCAATCCCCTCTCGGCAAGGTAATCAAAAGTAACAAGTGATGCTCTCGGCTAGGGCATCAACAACAGGAACAAGGTGTTGCAAAAGGGTCTCGGCAAAGGAGTTGAGATGAGGCTCTTGGCTAGGTGCTCGCGGCAAGGATGGCTTCCTGGCTAGTGCTCCTCTCGGCTAGGTTTACAAGAACAAAGATCCTCGGCTAGGTTAACCAAGAACAAAACAAGAAGATGCTTCTAAAGGTGCTTCGGCCATGAGGTAGGGAGAGGGTCTCGGTTAGATGAGGAGTTGCGGCAAGAATGGAGATTGGCTTGTTGATGGTGCTCTCGGCAATGGAGAAAATGGAGAAGAAGATGAAGCTTAAGGATTTCGGCAAGAAAAGAGCAAGGTTTTGCTTGGCGATTGGAAAAGAGAGCCTGGAGAAGGGAGTTGCCTATGGAGGAATCGGCAAAAGGGAATGCTGGAGAAGAAGAATCGTAAAAAGGGAGAAGAGAGAGGAAGAATCACAACTTTGGGGAAGAAAACGCAAAAAGACTTGTGGCTAGGTCTCGGCCAAATGAGAGGGAAGCTAGGATGTTGACACGTGTCCCTGGCCACCCGGCTTCGAGTCCCAGCTTTGACACCTTTTTCACTTATTTTCTCTTCTTTTTAAACCAGCCTTCCAAACCCAAACCAACAGGGTTCGAGCCCTGGCGGAGTTACCGTTTTTCTTCCAATTTTCTCAAATAATCAACTGAAGCTCCAAACCTCCCAAAAAGGCAACGCTATCTCTGGGAACCTGAAACCGAAGGAAAACCCAACTCAGCAGAGAATTGAACAACCTCAAAACTTTGGCAAATTACGAGACTACCCCTGAAGGCAAAATTACCAAAATGCCCCTAGAGGTCCAAGCTGCTCTAACGGCCCAACCGAACAACCAAAACAACAAACGAATATACCTGGGGAACCGAAAAGGAAAACTAGGCCGTTACAAGCACAGTTTTACGATTTTAGCATAAATATTGTATAAATTGTGCTAAATCATTGCGTAATGCAAGAAATGGGAAGCTTAAGCCCGGGAAGGGCAAATCAGCGTGAACGGTAACAAACAGCGCGAGAAAGAGCTAGACCATAATGTAAACATGTTCGAATGGTCACGCCAACAAGGAAATGAATGAAGAATCAATTAACCAATTAAGTTGGTGTCAATAAAATAAATCCCAATGGAAATCAAGAGATCGTACATTAATGAAGATTTTATAGCTCACCTCAACTTGATGACCAAGTAATTCATCTCTATAAATAGCAAGAGGGAAGTCGAGGTTCGGTGAGCTGGTTGGTTGGTCAAACGCCAATCTTAAGGAGAAGCAGCCGGTGGTGTTCGTGGAAGCCGATGACAAGGGAACTGCACACTTCACAACCGCACCAATTCCAACTTTTATTGGTTTTCTTAGGAGTAGTCTATAGCTATGAACATTTAGTAGTAGTAATAAAATTAGCTGATTTTAACTTTTACTTGCGTTTATTGCTATATTGCGTTATAGAAGTTGTTGATGAGGATTTATTCGTAGAAGCATGTTAGGAGTGTAGGTTATCATGTTTTACACTACTGCATTTTTAATTAATACACATGCATCGATTAGCTACCCACGTATGTACCCTACGACGAGCTCAAAAAAAGGAGCCATAGGATGATTCAGTATGCTATGTTAGAATTGGGTAAAAGGCTTTTCACCATTTAAAGTGTTAGGAATAACCTTACTAATGCTTGTGTCGCCCTGAGTTAGTATGGAGATTGCAGCGAAAGCTGGATCTGCCATAAATCATTAAGTGCGAAAGTTACTTTTCAGATTAGGGAAGCAAGAAGCTTGATAACTAGTTCCGCATTGTTAGCATCTTTTGCAACCGTTTTCTCAACACTACTCATTGCATTCACGTTTACTTCTTGTTTGTATTAGCATTCATATTTACTTACTATTAGCATCAATCACAAAACCAACTTCAAATTCATTCTTTACTTTATTTGCATGACTCTCAAGGTAGAAGTACTAGTTCTAACCTGAATCCCTGTGGAGACGATAAATATAAATACTTATCACTTGTTGCGTACTCGACTACGTATACTTGCGTATTAATGCGATTTGAAGCGTAGAACTTAGTTTCACACTTAGAATTAATTATTAGATTATTTATTCCGCACCAAATATTGCACACCAGTCGCACTTGTCTTTCAACATTCTTAGCAATTATTTCTAACACATGCATTTCATTTTACTTAGGATGCGATTTTGTTCTTACCTTAATAACATCTTAGGAAGGGAGTATTTTCTTTTGAAGATCAGCACTAGCACTATTATTGCAAATTTAAATTTTGGTATGAAAATAACTTTTTCTTAGAAGAATTCTTACAATTCTTAGATTCAAACCTAGCAACAAAAATAGTCCTTATCATGCATGACAGAAAGAACCAAATTTTATGAGGAAGTCTTAGAGCTTGAGATAGAGCATTTCAATGATGGAAATAATTAAGTTTGGGGGAACTAAGCCTTACCTTCATTGAAGGCAATGAAGATTTTAAATTTGGGGGTGAGGGCAAGTCCGTGGAGTTAATTTGAGAGTGAAAAATATATATTTTTTAGTAAATAAAAATCAACACATTCTGAGCAAAATAAAGGCAAAAAAAGAGCGAATAGCCGTAGGAATTCTAAGATTATTCTACTGTCTAAAAAGAGTGAAAGCCATTGCTTAGGTGAAATGCTTATACTTAAGTAAATCATCCTAAGAACTACGAAATTGTAGATATGAGTGCAACTCGAAAGGAATGCGTAAAGTAAAAGCGCAAATCCTTGAGAGATATGGGGACCTAAATAGTGGCCATGACAGAATCTATTGGCCAACCTTAGTTATAGAAGTAGTTGAGTTCAATAGATTGAGTAATGAGAAATAATTGTAATGAGAAACAATCTGTCAGTCATGATAAGGAGGATTTTGAAGCGAACCTGAATCTTTGGGAAAGTTTGAAAACTAAAGGGAGAAAAAGTTTTATACTAAGATTAAGAAAATGTGATAAGACCTTCTAGAGTCGAACGTAAGAAGAAAAGCTGACTTTGAAGAACACAAATGCTAATAGGTAGACCTGGCATTGCTCGGGACGAGCAATGATTCAAGTTTGGGGGTTTGGTAGCTCTCAAATAGAGCATAAATAAGGCTACTTTACTTTGCATTTTTCTAAGGCTCGGGGAAAATAATTGAATAGTTAAGAACAAACTGCGAGTAAAAATGCTAGAAGTCACACGCATTCATGAGTAAGCAGAACGAAGTGCAAACATTACATTTTAAAGTAAAAGAATGAATAAATTGCACAAAAAGATGTTATACAATACAAGAACGCGGAAATAGGATGCTGGTTAACAAACTTGATGCGAACGGCGAAAGGGAAAAGAATATAATGCATTCAAAGCAGTCGCGTTCGAAGAATCACACCAACAAGGAAAAAAATAGAGAAATCAATCAAACACAATTTCAGTGTTGATTAAGAAATCCCAGCGATAATCAAGAGATTCTAGCATTAATGAAGATATCCCAGCTCATCCAAAATTACTAGCCAAGCAAACCATCTCTTTTTATAGAAGTGAGAAATTGTAATCGGGGAGCTGGTCGGTTGGCCAGAAGCCAACTCACTTGCAGAACGCAACTGGTGGTGTTCGTAGGATCCGATGACAAAGAGTTTGCACATCTTTGCAGCCGCACAAATTCCTTCTTTTTGATATTTCTTATTTAATTAGGAGTAGTTCATAGATCTGTAGCCAACTTTTCGTAATGATAATTCAAAATTTTCATTATCACTTGTTGCTCCTTTCCATGTTTCATTAGGATAGAAGCGTTGGTAAGAATTTGCATGTAGAATGCATGTTAGGATTGCAGGTAATTGGATTTTACACTGCTTCATTTTTATTTTAAAGTATGCGTTGATTAGCTACCCACATATGCTAACCATCAGTGACCTCAAAAGAAGAAACTGTTGGGTGATTTAGTATGCTACGATAGGTTGGATTGTGAGGTCTCTCACATTATTTAAGGGGGTTAGGAATAACACTACTGTCGCATGCGACACCCAGAATTAAGTGTGAAGAACTGCAACGAAAGCTGGGTTTGTAATTAATCAATGAACGCAGAAGTTCTCATTAGAATAGGGAAGCATGGAATCTAACTTACCATTATTGCATGATTAGCATCTTCTGCATCTACATTTTTACCATTGCTTATCTATTTGCATTTAGAGTCTTAAAAAACAAAAACAACTATCAACCGTATTTTACATATTCTGCATAACTCTTAAGTTAGTGAAGATAATTCTAGACATCAATCCCTGTGGAGAACGATAAAATAAATACTTAGTACCTGTTGCATTTCTAACCACGTATACTTGCGTGAAAAGCTTCTGAAGCTGAAACTTAGCAATTGGTTACGCTTAGAAATTATTCATCAAATATCTGCATCAAAATTGTCCAGCCCAGTTATTATAGACATTTTAATGATGAGGAAAGCTTGTGAGTTTGTTTGTGATGACGATTGTGAGGATAGCTTTACGGAGTTAAAAAACATATTAGTGAAATCTCTGATTTTGGCAGTTCTTGAGGGAATAGGGGGTTTTATGGTATACAACGATGCCTCCAAGTTAGGTTTGGATTATGTGTTGATGCAACATGAGAATTTGATTGCTTATACTTCTCGCCAGTTGAAGACTGATGACTCTCAAATAGAGTCAGAATTCAAGATAAATTTGGATCATTGTGTGCGGTTGTTATATAAGATTTAATGCGAACAAGGTAAAAATAAAGAGAAAAAGGTGTAGTTTGCTAATGCTTACGCATTAGAGGAATAAATTGCAAGATATGAATTATAATGCATAAAATGGAGGAATTAGCACACTTAACGCATATTAGTAAGGCTTATGCTGATAAACTATTTTTGCAGAAAATTACGTTTGCGAAGTAGTACAGAGTTAAGAATCGAGATGGACGATTGTGAGCAAGTCATGCTCGAGAGAAATGCCAAATTGCTACAAGCACAATAAGTAAAGAATCAATTAAAAGCAAGAAGTTGACTAACCAGACACTACGAGACAGATTGTGACAATTAAGAGATTCTTACCTTAGACGAATAGAAACAAAATTGGCAAGTTTAAACAAGGAAAGATGTCGCATTGATTGATTCGTGCCTATTCTAGAATATTTCGAGAGTTGACGAAGAAACTTATAAAAGACGATCTCTGTAATAGGTCGGGAGAGAGAGAGAGACTAGAGATTTAGAAATCGAGAGTTTATTGTTTTCTTTATTTTTTAGTAATTTCATTCAGTATGTTTTTCATTTTGCATTCTGTGTTCTTTGTTTGTATGATGAACTAATTTCCTTTAGGCAACGCTACGAAAAAGTAGAGTAGTTGTAGCATGGGTTAAGAAGAAATAGGAAGGTTTAACTGATTCATGTTGACTAGGAACAAATCTCAACAATAAGTGTCGACTAGCCATCCACACGAACTAATAGGTTGTAAATCAGAAGAGGAAATAACCTAAGTCTAGTTGCATGTTCAGTAGGTTAGAATTAAGTCTTTAATTCTTTGAATCAGAGTTTAGGAATAAACGCACAACTATTGCATATGTAGCGTCGGGTTATCATCACATCAAGTTATAGTGGAAGTCAGACTTGATGTGAATGGAAGCAGAAGCAAAAGTTTGTAAGGCATAGTATGTTAGTTATTCCTTACTGCATGTTTCTTCTCAGCCCATTGTTATTGCTTTCCATGAGTATCTTAGTTTAGCTTTATCTCTCTCAATCCATTTTACTACTGTTAAGTTTTCTTTCTACTATTCAGCTCAAACTATCACAACATTTATGCGTTTATTTGTGTTCA
Source organism: Sechiopsis laciniata (assembly GCA_037833695.1). Taxonomy (NCBI): domain Eukaryota; kingdom Viridiplantae; phylum Streptophyta; class Magnoliopsida; order Cucurbitales; family Cucurbitaceae; genus Sechiopsis; species Sechiopsis laciniata. The sequence continues at coordinate 7,170 of JBBMKA010016969.1, forward strand.
ATTTTAAACATCTCCTTGGATAAATCACAGTCCCTGTGGAGATCGACAATTTACTTATTACTTACTACAGACCAAGTATACTTGCGGGAGTGTGTGACTATTGCACACAAGCCAACTCAATTTCCGCAGTCAAAGACTTACGAGCAAAGCTACCCGACACATGGTTTAGAGCTTCCAGTAGGGGTCTTTGCACTGAAGATATAGAGACATTACCTGTATGGTGAGAGGATTCAAATTGCACTTCTCAGACAACAGTTTGCATGTTGCAGTTTATGGCCTGGTTCCCTGATCTGGAGAGTGGGACCCTTGAGGTTCAATCTCGGAGAATGTTGTGGGTTTTGGAGGATAAGTGCCCTTGTTTCATTGAAATGGGTTATGGCTAGGGAATTGGTTCGGTTTCCCTGTAGTTGTTTCAGATGAGCATGGTTAGAGACCTTTGTTGGGGGAAAAAAAAGAAAAAAAAGGGACAAGTTGTGCTTTGTCTCAGGTCATTGGGCGTTGCTTAATTGGACTTAGCATTAACTAGGTGTTGCTTCCATTATGTTTGGCTTGTCGAGCTAAGGTTTTTTTCGAAGTTTTGTTCTGCTTGAACTCAAAAGTGAGAGCAAGAGGTTGTTATTAACTATTCAAGTCAGGGACAGTGTGTCCAAAGAGTTTCGCTTTAGTTGCAGATTTCTAGTAGAGGTGAAAGTGAGATCCTAAGTTGGTTGTCATTGGAGTTCGATGTGACTCGATTTGCAGTGCCGTTGTGTTTTTTCCATGGTGCCTTGATGGCAAGTTCTTTGGAAGTTAGCTTGTTAGTTGTTGGCTCTTTGAGACTCGTTGTTTAACGTCTCGTTGCGACTGCCAAGTGGAGCTCGATAGAGTTGGTTCGGAGGTTATTGAACCTCGTCTTTTGTTGTTGTTTGAAGTTCTTGTTTGAATTAGAGTTGAGGTTAGTTGGATTGGCCGCAAAAGTTGTGAGTTGTGTTGTTCGGTGTTGTGGCTTACGTTATGGCCCACCTTAACCATCGGGGATGTGATGACCCTATGACAACATCGGAGATAGTTTTGCATAAAGGCCTTGATCATTGATGGTTTATAGAAAATATTCTAGCAGTTTGATCTGGTCGTGGTGGTGTAGTTATTTGTTCTTAGCTCGTCCCGAGCTAGTAAAGCGGGTCCTGATCCAAGTAATTAGGTGCAAATTTGAGCTTATGGTCAGGCAGTTGGAGCATGAGCCACTCGGTGGATCTCAATGACTTGTTGATTGCTTGGTTTTTGGTTCTCTGGGTTGTGGAGCTGCTGGTGGGATTGTTGAATTCAGTGTGTGAGTATTTTAAAGGTGAGGGTAAGTTTGTTGTGCCACTTCCACAGATCTTGGATAAAGGGCTCAGTCTCGAGAGTTGTGTTGGTTCTCGTCTTTAAGATGGTTGTAGAGAGGGTCTGCCATTTGTTGAAGCCCTTGGAGAAGTGTTCTTTTTCTAGGACTTTCCAACCTTAGGCAACTTTCGAAGACGAAAGTTTTTTAAGGGAGGAATATTGTGACGCCCCAAAATTTCCAACCTGGTAATGTAACAAAATCTTTAAATTTTAGTTTGTTTTGAAATTAGAATTTCCTATTTAAAATAATTTAAATTGTCTATAGGGTAGTTAATTAAAGAACTCCTAATTTAAATAAAGTTTGCTAGAAGTTTTATATTGATTTCCTAACTATAATGGTTTATTAATGATAATAGTATTGACATTTGAAAATTCTTCTTGAAATAATCCTGAAATTATCTCTACCATAATCGTAAAACTTAGAAATGATTAAAGTAATTTAAAGAATGCAAAGTGGCAAATAGTAATTAAGATCAAAGGAAAAACATCATTGTTTAATGCCATTTGCCATTGAGGGTAAAGTAGGAAAATATTTTCCTACATGTCACTTTAGTAATTAAAGCCACATATTTTTGCTCATTTGATTTGCTTTATGAATTTGGACACCGTGTATAAAATAAAGAAATGAATATTGTATAGAATTTACAAAAGGGAATTGAATTAAAGTAAATAATAAGGGAATTTAAGCAATTAAAAGTAAAACTAAAATACTATTTTAACAGCCCCTTTGATTTCCATCTCTTTTTCAACTTTAATCTCGTAATATACGCCCAGTCACTTTCTTCCTTGCAAAACCAAAACCCAGCGCCGCCTTCCCTTCATTTTCACGCTCACTGCTACCGCCACGTCATTCCGATAATAAAATTCATCGCTGCAGGCGCGTCCACTGTCGCGGTCTATTCGCAAAGAAGACGCACCTCCGCCGCACGTGGGTTCGAGTCCGCCGTGTTTCGTCATGAATCTTCGCCGCCATCGATTAGTGAGTGGCCGACGCCGAGTGTGGGTGGGTTAGTGTTCCTTATGTTTTGTTTATATATATATATATATATATATATATATATATATATCGTAGTTTCATTTTCTATTTGGTTAAATGTAATACAGCAGCTTCATATTTATATATATAGTTATATAAAACACAGTAGCTTTTATAAAATTATATTTTAAACAGTATATATATATATATATATATATATATATATAAAAGTTGATACTTGATTTTATTTTACAACCTAGTCAATGAAATTATAGATTGAATATCTACCCAATCATTTTTATCAGCCTTGACTCGGGTTGTTTCTCAATTTCAAGTCAAGATTAAGAAGTGCGCATAGCCGCCGTAGGGTGTCGGTGTCCATGTGTACTTGTTTAGGGCCTGGTTCGAGTGTTGACTCACAAGTTCATGGGTTTAGGAGTTTAAAGCTTTTTGTAGATTTCGGCATTCTCCACCTAAACTAGATTTTATGATTCGTAGTTTGCATGTGTTGTTGTACCATGGTAGCTGAGAACATTGACGTCGACTGGAAAAAACTATACTTGTGGCTGCCTGGTTATCTGTTATTGTGAAGACATTCTAATGTAGTATCTTGTTAGGTAAGCAAGATTTATATGTTACCCAGAGATAAGCCAGGGGTTTTGTGACCATTATTATTATTAGGGGTTTTGTGCCCATTACTATTATTATCAAGGGTTTTGCATCAGTTACTATTATTGTCAAGGGTTTGTGCTCACTACTATTATCAAGGATTTGTGCCTATTACTATTATCAGGGGGTTTGTGCCCATTACTATTATTAGGGGTTTATGCCCATTACTATTATCAGGGATTTGTGCCCATTACTATTATCAGGGGTTTGTGCCCATTACTACTATTATCAGGGGTTTGTGCCCACTATTATTATCAGGGGTTTTGTGCCCATTACTATTATTACGGGTTTTGTATCCGTTATTGTTGTGTCAAAGATTTTGTGCCCAATGTTGCTCAGGGGTTTCGTGCCCATTGTTGTTATTGATAAATCGTGCTTATTGCTCTTATAAATGTGTTAACTGATCCCCTTACTGAGTTAAAGACTCACCCTTTCCTTCTGTGGTTTTCCACAGGTTCTCACAAGCTGTACCAGGATGGCTGATTGGAGCTAAACAGACCATGGGATGTCGTTGTCGTTTCTCATAGAGTCTTGTTTATTTCTTACATTATCGCTTCCGCAAGAACCAAGTTTAAGGCATGATTTTTCTGTCGGTATATTTGCTTTTACTGTTTTGCTTAAGGTACCCTACAATTATATGTTTTGATTTTGAACTTGGAATATATTCTTAAATAAATGGTTGACTATTTTGAGCATGCCTTCTTACTTTGTTTTAAGACCATGCATGTGTAGTAAGGACCTAGGTTGAGACTCTGGTCGAGTCGAGTCCTTACAATGATGCTAACCAGGAAGTCGGTATCTATTTAGAAGATACTCGACTGTTTCTGTTTCCCTATCCATTAAAGGATAAGGCCAGACACTGGATAAATACGTTGTCAAGTGATTATACTTGGCACAAGTGGTTGAAAGTTTTCTAGAAAAATATTTTCCCACTTCAAGAAGCATGAATTCTAGGCATAAAATCACTAGTTTTAAACAAGAGGACGATGAAACCAAAGGAGGTGCATGAGAACGGTACAAAGAGCTTATAGTGAAGTGTCCATACCATGGGCTTTCTTATACCTTTCAAATAAAATATTTCTACAATGGGTTGTCCGATCAGGACAAGGCAATCCTTAACGCAACTGCAGGAGGATGCCTAATGGAGAAAACGTACAATCAAGCTCACAAAATTATTGAAACAACTTTGAAAACTACTGGGCCTAAGTTGAATCAAGGACGAAACCAAGATAAAATGCCCGATAAATTCGAGCTTAGTGTGATAACAGCTGTGCAAGCACAGCTTGCAACACTTAACAACTCCTTAAAGAATAGGCAAATGACCGCGTCATAGAAGGTTCAAAGCACATCGGTGGTTGATTAATCAACTCCCGCTTTCTGTGCACTCTGTGGAGGTGATCATGCGTATGATCTTTGTAGTGAAAACCCAGAGTCAGTCATGTACATCGGAAACTCAAATTCCCGACTTTAGAACAACCCTTATTCAAACACATATAATGCTAGATAGAGGCAACACCCAAATTTCTCATGGGGAGGCCAGAATAGCAATGCTAACCAAGCCGGTCAGCAGCGCATGCTGCAGCAATCTGGATTTGGAAACAACCAACAGCAAGCTCATCACTCAAATTTATCGCTGAAAGAGTACATGGTGAAGAACGACGCAATGATGATGGATGATCAAACCTTGCTGAAGGCTCAACAAGCAACTCTTTGAGCATTGGAACTACAGTTAGGTCAGATCGCAATAGATCTAAAGAACAGACTGCTAGGACAATTACCGTCGGATATGGAAGGCTCTAGACTGAATGACAAGGAGCAAGTTAATGCCTTAGAATTAAGGAGTGGAATACCCTTGATGGATAGTGAGGAAATTAGGAAATATCAAGGAACCTTGCCCACAACAGAACCATCAATGGAAAAGGAATCATCAAAGTGGGCAGATGAGGAACTAATAAAACCAAGCAATGCGACAGAAGTGGCCAAACCACTGCCTATTTACCAACTACCTCCATCGCCATATCCTCAAAGGATCAGAAGGAAGAAAAATGAATCGCACTTCGAAAAATTTACAGACATTTTGAAACAACTCCATATTAACATTCCGTTAGTGATGTATTGAGACAAATGTCAAACTACATGAAATTCTTTAAGGATGTGTTGAGTGAAAAAAGTAAATTTGAGGAATTCAAGGTGGTAGCGTTAAATGAAGAATGCAGTGCGATCGTCCAAAATAAAATCCCTACGAAAGGATTCGATCCTAGTCAATACACTATTCTAGTTAAGATTGGTAACCATCATATTGGGCGAGCACTCTGTGATCTGGGTGCCAGCATCAACCTTATGCCTCTATCAATCTACAAAAAGTTTGGAATAGGTCAGTGTTTTCAAAGCAAAAGGCGCAACGCAAGGCGACATTCTCCTTAATTGCCTCAAGGCGAAAGGCGACAGAAAGGCGAGGCTCGAGTGAAGCAAGGCACAACGAATAAATATATAATTTAATATTATATATAGATCATAAATTGATTTAGAAAAGTATTTTCATAACCATAAAATTTCAAATTCTTAATCCAATAATATTAAACATAAAAAACATAAAAATGAATAAATAAAAAAGTAAAATTTAAATTTAAAATAACCCAAGAAACTTAAAGATATACAAATATCTTTTAAAATGTTAAGTTGTAATTATTATTAAACATTATTTGAACGTCTTTGCTCTTCAATATTTTCTAAAAAGTTGAATCCTTTAAAAAAAACAAAAAGTAATCACAAAAGGAATGTGTACAAAAAACTTGAAGATATAAAAATGACTTTTGAAGTATTAAGTTTATCTTTAAAAACATTAAAACTACATAGTCTTCAATATTTTCAAATTAAAAAATGTTGAATGGTCTTATCAAATAGTACAAGAGTTAAAAGTTAATAATAACAGTTCACTTCCAATAGTAACAAATGGCACACTATACAAAGCAAGTAACATTTAAACATAATCAAATAATAAAAGTTTAGCTCAATATCTTTTTTTTTTCTCTGTTCTCTCTTCTTCCTTCCTCTATTCTCTCTTTTTTTTCCCGATTCTTTTTTTTTTCTTTTTCGTTCTTCCTATTCATGTCTAGGCGCTCGCCTTCGTCGACAAGAAGTCGACTCCAGGCGACGTTGAGGTGCGGAGAGGCGAGCGCTTCAGTGAAGTCGCTCACCCCAATGGTGTGCAAGGTGAGGACACCCCAGGTCGCATTGCCCCTCACCATAGGCGAGCGCCTGGGGCCGCCTTGAAATCATTGGAATAGGTGAAGCCAGACCCACGACTGTCATAATTCAACTTGCTGATAGGTCGATCCTCGCCCTATTGGAAAAATTGAAGACATTCTTGTTCAGGTCGATAAATTCATCTTTCTAGCAGATTTTATCATTCTTGATTACAAAGTAGATCTAGAAGTTCTCATCAACTTAGGGAGACCCTTTCTGAGAATGGGACGAACACTAGTAGATGTGTATGAAGGCACAATTACATTGCGGATGAACGATCAGCAAATCCAGTTCAACTATTTGACTCGATGAAGCAGGCTGGTGCGGAAGAAAATTACAATGTTAGCCAGATTGAAATAATGTTGGACGAAGCAGTCAAGAGCGGGCAAAGGAGAAAGATGTTGAACATGAACGAGCACGCTAGGGAAGAAAAGGAAATGCAGAATGAGACATGGTAGGATTCAGTGTTCGAAGAAGTGCATTATTACGAGGTGCTCGATGTTGCAACAAGAAATAATTCCCCTCAGCGCCCCTCAATTTAAGAACCTCCAATGTTAGAATTAAAACCACTCCCTGTGCAATTAAAGTACGTCTATCTTGGAGAAAAAGAGACATTACCAATCTTCATATCATTGCAACTGACACCAGAACATGAGCAACTTCTTCTGGAATTACTTAAGAAACACACAAAGGCGATTGGATGGACTTTGGCGGATATAACAAACAGTAGTCCTACGTTTTGTATGCATAAAATCATTCTAGAAGACGATGTCGAAACCTCAGTGGAACATCAAAGACGATTGAATCCCGCCATGAAGGCAATAGTAAAGAAGGAAATCATAAAATGGCTAGATGTAGGGGTGATTTTTCCTATATCAGACAACCAATGGGTGAGTCCTATTCAATGTGTACCGAAGAAAGGAGGCACCACCATCATTCAAAACGAAAAGAACGAGTTGGTTCCAACAAGAATAGTAACGGGATGGTGAGTGTCATGGATTACAGGAAGTTGAACAAAGCAACTAAGAAAGACCATTTTCCATTGCCCTACATAGATCAAATGCTGGACTGTATCGCAAAGAAGGATTACTATTGTTTTCTGGACGGATATTTAGGGTACAACCAAATTACCATTGACCCCAAGGATCAGGAGAAAACTACTTTCACCTGCCCTTATGGAATGTTCACGTTTAGGAGAATGCCTTTCGGGCTCTGCAATGCCCCAGCAACCTTTCAAAGATGAATGATGTCAATTTTTTCTAATATGCTTGAAGATATCATGGAAGTTTTTATGGATGACTTCATAGTGTTTGGGGAGAGTTTTTCCAATTGCTTAGTAAATTTAAAGAAAGTATTAAAATTTTGTAAAGACACGCATCTTGTGCTTAACTCAGAAAAATGTCATTCATGGTCAGAGAAGGAATTGTTTTAGGACAAAAAATTTCAAAGGCTAGAATGGAGGTTGATCGAGCAAAGATTGAAGCTATAGAAAAGTTGGAACCACAAAAAAATGTGCAAAGAGTGCGTAGTTTCTTAGGCCATGCCGATTTTTACAGACGTTTCATGAAAGATTTTTAAAAAATCGCGAAATCGATGTGCGAGCTTCTAGAAGCTGAAAGACCCTTCAATTTTGACCAACGCAGCTTGCACGCATTCGAGCAGTTAAAAAAGGTCCTAACTGCTGCTCCGATTATGATATCCCTTAGTTGGAAGAAGCCTTTCAAGCTCATGTGCGATGCCAGCGACTATGCGATAGGAGTTATCCTTGGACAAAAGGGAGAAAAATTGATTCATCCCATCTACCATGCCAACATAACTCTGAATGACGCACAAATCAAGTACATAAGTATAGAAAAAGAGCTTCTAGCGATAATCTATGCATTAGAGAAATTTCGTTCTTATTTAGTAGGATCAAAAGTGATCATTTTTAATGACCATGCAGCAATAAAGTATCTTATGTGTAAAGCAAACACTAAGCCAAGATTGATCAGATGGATTTTGTTGCTGCAAGAATTTGACATTAAGATTAAGGATAAAAAGGGTTGCGAGAACATTGTAGTAGATGATCTATCCATACTGGAGAACAGACGAGCGGATACAACCATGCTCGATATATTCAAGAAATTTCCCAATGAACAACTGTTTGTGATCAAGCATATCGAAAAAAGGAATGCCCCTTGTTTCGCAGACATTGCCAACTATCTAGCAAGCCATGTCATCCTAGCAGACTTAAATAGGCAACAAGCTAAGCGGTTCTTTCATGAATCTCGCATTTATTTCTGGGATGAACCGTTGTTATATAGACAATGTGCTGACAGAATGATACGCCGATGTGTAGAAGAAAACAAGATGAATGCAATATTGGAATCATGCCATGCATCGCCGTACGGAGGAAATTTTGGAGGAATGCGCACCGCAACAAAAAATTTTCAATCCGGCTATTTCTAGCCAAGCATATTTAAGGATGCGCATCATTACGCGAAGACATGCAATAAATTCTAAAGGAAATGAAACATAGGAAAAAGGGATGAAATGCCAATGACTTCGATTTTAGAAGTCAAATTATTTGGCACCTGGGGGATCGATTTCATAGGTCCATTTCCCCCTTTGCGCGAAAATTTATACATCCTGGTTGCGGTTGATTACGTGTCAAAATGGGTAGAAGCGGTTTCCACACATTTTAACGATGCTAAGACGGTTATAAAATTTCTTCAAAAGAATATTTTTACAACGTTTGGTACCCCGCGAGCACTAATCAGTGATGAAGGAACGCATCTTATAAATAAGGCAATGTCTCATGTGCTACAAAAGTACAATATCATGCACCACATTGTAACTCTTTATCATCCGTAGACGAATGACCAAGCTGAAATCTCTAACCGCGAGATCAAGAGTATCCTGGAAAAGGTTGTGGGACCAAATAGAAAAGACTAGTCTTTGGGATTGGATGATTCACTTTGGGCTTATCGCACTACCTTTAAGACGCCATTGAACATGTCAGCTTACAGGATGGTGTATGGAAAAACATGCAATTTACCAATTTAATTAGAACACAAGGCTTTCTGGGCAATTAAAAAGCTAAACCTTGATCTTTAGAAAGCAGGTTCTGTTCGGATGTTGCAATTACTTAATCTACAAGATTATAGGAACTTTTCCTACAAAAAATGCAAAATTATACATAGAAAAGACAAAAAAATGGCATGATCGTAAGCTAACTCCTCGAGTTTTTGAGGTAGGTCAGAAACTTTTGTTATTTAGCACTAGACTTCGTTTGTTAGCTCAGATCCAAGTGGTCTGGACCATTTCGCATCACACAGGTAAAACCAAGAGGAGCAATCTAGATTAAGAACGAAGCAAATGAGAATGAATTTGCAGTCAATGGACAGAGACTGAAGCATTATTGGAATGAGGATGTTCAGCCAAGATATCTTCATTCACATTGACTGATGAATAAGCGCGCGAGTGTACGTATGGAGCCAGAGTGTATTGGTACCTTTAATTTTTGCTCCGTGCATGCTAGTTTGAATACTTCCTACTTACTTACAAGAGAAGTTATCTGAATTTTACTGCTTATTTCTTTTATCTAGTTACTTTATTTTTATTTGTTAATCTCGGTAAATCTCTAATTACATTTGGTGGAGTTTCTGCGAGAATTGGATGAACGGACGAAATCATGTGTGGCTAAGCACACTCATTTTGATCATTAATTACGACCGAATATCAAACAGTCAGATTGCAGGATCTCTAATCCAATGGTGTATACCAATTTCATGGCTACCTAAATCCAATCGTCACGTTGACACCTTGTGACGATTGTCACCTAATCATACCCTTCATCTCATCGTTAAATTAACCAAAATTCATCTTCGTAACCTCATTACCATTCATTTATCCCTTAATCCTCTTCTCCAAATTCAAACTGCAAAAATTTTCATCATGGTACGAAGACTTGCAACAAATTACTAGAGATGGTGGCAGTTGCAGATAGAAGGTCAAGGAGAAGTTGACCCCGCTCAAGAAGCCAAAGAATCTAAGGATGCGCCTAAAGAAGAAAGGGCTGTTACCTCAGCACTGCGACCAGCGGTGAGGACTGATAGCCCTGAAACTTTAGGGTACATCGAAGGATTAACACCTTCAATGGAAGAAAGGGATATGGAGGAGTTTGATCGGAAGATGGAAGAGTTACACCAAGCGCAAGAAGCCAAGTGCAGAGGAAATGCGGATGCCGACACCTCTAGACCTATTGAGGTTATCGCAGTTCATCCAGAGGAAGAAGTGAGGCCCCATCGGAAAGGAAAAGCACCGATGGTGGAGGAGCATCCAGGTGGATGTAGAGGAGAAATCTCGACGTCGGAGGACCTATTTCGACATCGATTCAGAGACGAAGCATATGCAGACCTTGTCGCGTATCAAAGGATGAGGCTAACACTTTTAGGTAGAGAGCTGGATGAAGTAGAAATGATCATCCAGCGATTGATGGCCAAATTCGCAGCAAAACCTGCAAACTTAGTAGCAGACGCGAGTCCTTCCACACACTCCTAGGTGTCTGCTCGCCCACCTAAGAAAAGGAAGAAAAGCACGCATGAAAAGTTGGTGCGGTGCCTTTGGTTGCTCACCAGAAATTTAGGCACATTTATGGCATATGTTAAAGAGCGCAACAATGCATTATTTGACTCACTGGCCCTCTTAAACTCGTGAATCCACAAGCCCATCTCCTTGCACTTCCAGGATATTGTTTCGTCCACCGAATCCGACAGTTTTGCCTCGGAGGAAGAGGAATGATAAAGGAAGTCTCTGTCTCTGCCACACTTATTTTCTCTTCTTTATGTCTATCTCACTATAAAATTAATATAATCATTCTTTCATTTTATTCCCTGCTTAATTTTATTGCTTTGACTAATGCTGAGTTAGAATCTTGTTTTTATTTTTATTCCGCACTTTCAAAATATTGCCTTTGATGCGCTGAATTAATTTGCCTCGGGACATCATTTGCTAGTTTCCTAATGAAATCACCTTAGGACAGATCCTTTTTAAACCTAGAGCATAGTACAATTCTTTGGGGAGGAAACTGATTAGCTCGCAACATAGATTTTGAAAACCTTAGATTCATTTAAGTTTGGGGGAACTTAGCATCACCTTTATTGGGGACAATAAAAACTTTAAGTTTGGGAGTGAGGGCAAGTCGTAGAATGTTATGCGAATGATATGCGAATGCATATTTGTTTGTCAAAAAAAAAAAAAAACAGAGCAAATAGCCGCAGGTATCCCAAGTAATCTGCTGACCATGCTAAGGATTCAAAAATAGCATCCATGCGGAAAAATTTACTCAAAGGAACCCGAATAAATAAGCCCCCAGACAGAATGTTTTGATCAAACTTAAATGATCAAAAAGGGGTTTGATTGAAGTGCATTAGAGTAGAAGTTTTCAAGCTAGGAGTCGTGCGCCAGGCTAAGGGCAATGAGGAGAAGGACTGAGATGAGATTGAAGGGACTTTAGTGAAGGATGAATTGGGATGGTTAAGCATTAGCGTATTAAGGCAATTGTACCTAAAGAATATTTTTTTTAAATAAGAGGAAAAACACAGCATTGTGATTAGCAATTACTTTTAGCAATTATTACACCTACATTAGTATCGCTCGAGACGAGCAATGATTCAAATTTGGGGATTTGATGAGATTCAAATATTAGAGTCAGAATTCAGAATAATTTTGGATCATTGTGTGCGAATATTGTTATATGAGATTTAATGCGAGTAAGGTAAAAATAAAGAGAAAAGGGTGTAGTCTAATGCTTACGCATTAGAGGAATAAATTGCAAGATATGAATTATAACGCTTAAAATAAAGGAATTAGCACACTTAACACATATTAGCAAGGCTTATGCTGATAAACTGTTTTTGTAGGAAATTACGTTTGCGAAGCAGTGTAGAGTTAAGAATTGAGACGTGCGATTGCGAGTAAGTCATGCTCGAGAGAAATGCCAAAGCTCTACAAGCACAATAAGGAAAGAATCAATTAGAAGCAAGAAGTTGACAACTAGACACTATGAGACAGATTGTGGAAACTAAGACATTTCTACCTTAGACAAATAGAAACACAATTGGTAAGTTTAAACAAGGAAAGATGTCGTGTTGATTGATTCGTGCCTATTCTGGAATATTTTGAGAGTTGATGAAGAAGCTTATAAAGAACGATTTCTGTAATAGGTCGAGAGAGACCAGAGATTTAGAAATCGAAAGTTTATTATTTTCTTTATTTTTTAGTAATATCATTCAGTATGTTTTTCATTTCGCATTCTATGTTCTTTGTTTGTATGATGAACTAATTTCCTTAAGGCAACACTAGGAAAAAGTGGAGTAGTTGTAGTGATAGCTCTCCAATATAGCATTATTTAGGCTAATATCTTAATATATTCTAAAGGTATTTGTGCATTAATTGAATGGACCTTATAGTTAGAATAGCATTAAGATGGGAAATTCATATAAATAAGATGCATGTATGATTTATGAGCTTAAATATAAAAGGCTGGGGAAATTAGTGCATTTTAGAGTAAAGTTTGAATGTTGAATGCTTTTTTGTACGTAAATGCCAAGAACCCACGCTGAGCTAATTAATTGCTATATCTACAGGAATTGGAAACATGGTTAGTATCGCATTCAAAGGAGAGGCGAAAGGTCAAAATGTGCATCAGGACACTTTGGAAGTTGTAGACCGTGGAATCTTCTAAACAATATTTGCGAAGGATAAATATTCGTTGTGAAAATAAAGCAAGTTTTTATAAAGAATTAATGCGAAGCGATGCGGAAATAAGAGTAGTGCGGAGATGAGAAGAGTAATGCGAAGTCAGAAATGTTGATGCGAAAACCGCAGATTAGATTAGATGCAAAAGCCTCAATAAGGAAATAATCGAATGCCGAGCTAATGCCAACTATCAAATTATAGAACAGACAAACTACAATAATCATGGGATTTATACCTTAATCAGCAAAGATGTGATAAACAAAATCAGAGGAAATCTGTCGCGAGAATCAGGGGATAAGCTGTCAAAGATAAAATGCAATAAAAAACAATGAACGATATTTCCAAATCCAATCTTTGCCTTCATTCCTTAGTTTCCAAGCATTTCAAAGCCTATAAATAGGAGAAAAATGAATAGAGAAAGTGTGCCTATTTTCGGAGTTCTTATCCCGCACTTGGGAGTAGGATTTCAAACCAAAGTTTGTGTTCCTATTGACATGGAGTCCTATTCTTCAAGCAGGCGCTACCATTTATCGCTTTCTAGTTTATCTTTTCTTGTTCATTTTATGTTTTATTCATTCCAAGCATCATCGAACTATTCTTGCATTTGAATTAATTTAATTTTGTTTTGCAATAACTTTCGCTTTATTCTTATTTATTCTTTCCCTTACTTTCATGTCTAGCTAAGCATCTTAGGCAAAGTTTAAGGTTACGGGTTGTAGAAGCATGGACTAGGTTAAAGGGAGTTGTTAATTGAAGCTTGTTGAATTAGGATCTTAATTAAATTGTAAATGTCAACTGATCATCCACATGCCCTAATAGGTTGTAAATCGGAAGATGAAATAACCTAAGGCTAGTTTGCATGTTTAGTAGGATAGTATTAAGTCTTTCGTACTTTAAATCGGAGTTTAGAGATAAATGCGTAACTACTGCATACGCTTGCAGGTTGAAATTACATTGAGTCGTAACGGAAGTTGAGATTAATGCAAACGAAAACAAAAGCAGACGTTTGTTAGGCGAAGTATGACAATTACTACTTTTTGCATTTTATCCTAGGAATTGCTAGACGTGTCCCATAACCTTAACTCGAGCCTTACTTATTTAATTTTGCATTTTAGTTTTATTTCCGCATTTAGATATTAAACAAAACCAAAATTCCAACATCATTGTTTTTACATTCTTACACGACTCTTAGATTAATTAACTGATTATAGACATCAATCCCTGTGGAGAACGATAAAATATAAATACTTATCACTTGCTACATACTCGACTGCGTATACTTGCATATTAATGCAATTCAAAGCGTAGAACTTAGTTTCACACTTAGAATTTATCATTAGCTTATCTATACCGCACCGAAATATCGCATCATGTAGCATGTGTTAAAAAGAAATAGGAAGGTTTAACTGATGCATGTTAACTAGGAACAAATCTCAACAGTAAGTGCCGATCGGCCATCCACACAAACTAATAGGTTGTAAATCGAAAGAGGAAATAACCTAAGTCTAGTTGCATGTTCAGTAGGTTAGAATTAAGTCTTTAATTCTTTGAATCAGAGTTTAGGAATTAACGCGTAACTATTGCATACGTAGCACCGGGTTATCATTACATTAAGTTCTGGTGGAAGTTAGACTTGATGCGAATGAAAGCGGAAGTGGAAGTTTGTAAGGCGTAGTATGTTAGTTATTCTTTACTGCATGTTTCTTCGCAGTGCACTGTTATTGTTTTTCATGAGTATCTTAGTTTAGTCTTATCTCTCTAAATCCATTTTACTACTGTTATGTTTCATTCTACTATTCAGTCCAAACTATCACAACATCTATGCGTTTATTTCTGTTCAATTTTAAACATCTCCATGGATAAATCACAGTCCCTGTGGAGATCCATAATTTACTTATTACTTACTGCAGACCGCATTTACTTGCGGGAGTTTGTGACTATTGCACACAAGGCAACTTAGTTTTTTGCAGTCAAAGGCTTATGAGTAAAACTACCCGACACATGATTTAGAGCTTGCAGTAGGGGTCTTTGCACTGAAGATATAGAGACATTACCTGTATGGTGAGAGGATTCAAATATTCACAGATCACAACAGTCTCAAGTACTTCTTTACTCATAAGGAGTTAAACATGAGATAGAGAAGATGACTTGAGTCGGTAAAGGACTATGACTATGAGATTTTGTATTACATGGGTAAAGCAAACATGGAAGAAGATGCTCTTAGCAGGAAGAGGTCGCACGCCATAGCCTTGTTATGTTCTTAGGTTTTTTTTTATGTAGAGAGTTAGAGCAAGTAGGTATTGTAGTGTTGTTCGGCGAGCTTACCGCTAGGGTAGCCCAGTTGACAGTTCAGGGGTTGATTAGGTAGAGAATCATAGATGGCCGATGACTGACCCCAAGTTTACAAGGATGATTTGTAAGGTTTAGACTGATGGAAATTTTCATTTTGTGGCTGCTCCGGATGGTGGCTTGAGATTCGGAGAATGCATTTGCATGCCAGCTATCGCCTGACTAAAAGTTAAGTTGCTTGTTAAGGCTTAGAGTTCCCCATTTACTTAGAACCTAGGGGGCACCAAGATGTATGAGGATCTGAACCAAACGTTTTGATGGAGTAACATCAAGAGAGAGATAGCCGAGTTTGTGAGTAGGTGTCTCACTTTTCAACGGGTGAAGGCACCCAGGCAGAAGCCAGCAGGACTATTGCAGCTACTAAGTGTGCCTAATTAGAAGTGGGAGGAAATCTCCATGAATTACATTTCAGGATTACCGAGGACACTGACTAAAATTTGGCTAATTGTTGATTGTCTAATTAAGAGCAAACATTTTATCACTAATGGGATCATCTATATAAAGATAGTTGTTATTGAAGTAGATCGTTCGGTACCATGTAGTGCTTACAAAGATAGTGTATGATCGTAATTCTCGGTTCATGTAGAACTTCCTTCTAGAAGGGGTTGGGAAGAGAGTGCAGTTTTAGTACAACTTTTCATCCTCAGACAAATAGTTAGACAGAGATAGTAAATCATATCTTAAAGGATATGTTGCGAGCATGTGTCTTAGATTTTCCAGGCAGTTGGGATTAACATCTGAATTTGATAGAGTTTGCCTATAACAATAGTTTTCAGACGACCACTTAAATGACTCTGTTTGAGGCATTATATGGTAAACATTATAAGTCCTCGGTGTTTTGGGAAAAGGTTGGTGATATACAAATGTTGGGTTTCAAGTTGTTGCAGATGACCAAGGAGGTGGTTTTAGATCTTGGATGTTGACAACACAGAGTAGATAGAAAAGCTAAGCCGATTTTTTATGTAGGGATTTAGAGTTTGAGGTAGGTCAGCACGTGTTTCTAAAGGTACCCCTGATGGGTGATGTTTTGAGATTCGAGAAGAAGGAAAATTTGAGTCCTAGTTTGTGGGTCTCTTTGAGATTTTAGAGAGGATTGGAGTAGCGCCTTATCGTTACGTCTTACCTCCATCTCCATGTGTAGTGCACAGTGTGTTCCACGTGTAGATGTTGCGTCATTTTGCTACTCACCTGTCTGGGAGTGCAAGACTCTATGTAACCGGGAGATCAGTTTGGTTAAAGTTCTATAAAGGGGTCAGGTAGTTAAAGAGAATACTTGGAAGCGAGATGACGAGATGTGATCTCGTTACCTAAAGTTTCTTGAGTCTTTGGGACTTTCGGTGATAAATTTATAAAAAGAGGAAATATTTTCATAGCTCGTATTTTTTATACGATCCTCCAAGTATGGTTTTCTAACCTTTTTCCTAAGTTGGTTGAAGTTAGTTACATTTTTAAACTTAGGGATTACCCTTAAGGTTTCTTTTGGAATTGACTGAGTTTGGAAGTTGTTTTTACGATTTCAAGAAGTTGAGCCAATTTTGTAATTAGATGAGATGATTTGTCAGGATTAAGGGTTTTTAATCAATCTTTTCACACAACCACTATTTCATCGATCAAACAGAGAGCTAGAGAGGATTTAAAAATTACCCTCTCCCCGTTACAGTTCAATTTTCATCGCGACCAGGTTCTCGGTCACCTCCACCATTGTATTTTGTCGCTCCTTCACTATTCAATTATCGCACATTACAATCGAAATTGTCCACATGCACGCAATTCCCCCAACATCGTTCGATCGTGCAACCACTTGCGATCTTTGTCTGTTAGCCACCGTTAGGCACAACACCCTTCGTGCCCACTTAACCTGCCGCACGACAATAGTGCTAGCATCCCTCTGCACCAAGGTGTAGCCCTCAACATCGCATGCTACGACGTATCACGCAGCACAACACTAAGCATTACTTTCCCGTAACCATGCGCCACTGTCTATTGCCTTGTGTTGCGTGTCAGATCCTAATTCTAGGGTACTAGGTAATTTCTATTACAAGTTCCTTATTAGTTACTTGTGTAGAATATTGCCTGATTACTCATATTTGTTTAGGTTGTGCACTTAGGGTGTGATATTATTATCTAGAGCTCGTTAGACCATTGTTCTGTAATTTTACCAGGTAAGGAATTCTTACCTCCGGTTGAATGGACACTATGCACGTATCTATTGAGTGTTACCGATGTATGTGTGCTTATACTTGATGAAGCATGTTTTAGATAGCCTATCTTGTTTATTGTGATGATTCGACTATTGACTGCTAGCATGTGTTTCAATCCTACTCTATCTGTTATTGTAGTATCATGTTTGGGAAGACTGATATATTGCCTAGTGAGCATGTTTGTGTGATCGACATGTAGTACTCTTAGTTACAGTTAGGTTGTCATCATCTAGAGGTAAGTACGAGGATGTGATGATTATATGCCACCCTCTCAGGTTAGGGATGTGATGATTCATGCTACCCCCAACAGCTGGGATGTGAGGTAACATGTTGTCCCCAACGAAGCCCATATTGCAAACTGTATAGAGCAGGGCTCTGATCATAGTTTAAGCCTACTGTGTGAGGTTTTTTAGCTCCATCAACTATAAATCAACGAACACCATTCTTTCTTGTAGGCATGTGGAACTGGACTAGAGCAGTTTGTGTAGGCCTACACCTGTTGGGTTTTCAATGTACACGCACTAGATGCTGTGGAAGGAAGGCTTCTTTTGGCTCGTGTCATTAGTACACCTCCCCAGTTATCTAGATTTATTCACTTGGGGTGGCCCCTAAGTTTTCTGATTAGTGCAGCGTTCACTAATTATTAGGATGAGATGCCATGTTGCTCTTATAAGGCAGTTATGTTGATAACTTGTGGACTTTTTGGTTGTATTGCATGTAATGCTCTGATGCATGTTGATTGTTATTGTGCATATTGCACCTCGATTGGGGTTCTTACTAAGTATTTTGTCTCTCTCTTATTTCTTTTGTTTCCATCAGGTAACCTTGGATAGCACTGAGATAGCTAGCTGGAAAGGCTGGAAGGATCATGAGAGTTTGCTGCATTAGTGTTTATTTATTTTATAGTTATTCATTTCAGCATGTCCCTTATGAGAGTTATCTTCTATTATATTATTTGTTGAACTTTTTTTTAATAAATTCTTGTTAGAAGCTTCATTCATGTTTTTGGTTATTTATGTTGAATGGTTTTTAGTTATAAATAAATGGATTTGAATTTCTATTGTTTTCTGTTATAATTGTTTTGGTTCATGCATGTTGAGTAAGAACCTAGGTCTAGGACTATTTAGAATGTCAGATTCTTACATCTTATTCTTCAACAAGGTTGTTACATGCAATTCCTGGGAGTTTTATAACATTTGGTATTAGAGCTAGGTATTTCTTAACATTATGGTGTCAGAGCTTTAGACTCAAGATCGGATATATGTTTCTTATGTTTTCTTAAATTTATTTTTTCCTTATCTCTCCAATTTCGTAGTCTGTCGAAAAGCACAAAAATTTCATATTTTCATGTATTTTCTCATTTTTTGTGTCATTTGCGATATTGTTGATCAGCTTCTAATCTATAACGTTTTTTTATTGATAATTTCTAGTCCTGCCTTGTTCATGGTGAAATATATGCACTTTTACAACTTGTTCTACAAAACAACTATACCCAAGAACTTGCGTTCTTTTCTTGTTCTTCTTGTTTTTTTACCATTAAAACATGAAAAATTCAAAATTTTCTTATTTGGCATAATCTTTGTGCTATTGTTTAACCTTTGGCATCAAAACTTAGATGTTACACTTTGAAATTTTCAGAGTTGGTTGTTATGTATTAATTATGGGTAGTTACATTTTTGCACATTAAATTTTCCAACAATAACTTCAAATTATAACTCCTTTTTTTTAAAACTCTAGCAAGTTGTTTTAAATTATGACTTATGTGTTTAAAAGTCTCGCCATTGTTTTTAATTTGTTAGAGTTAATCTTCTTGTTCTTCATACCTTCTATATCATAGATGAAATCTCCCATAAGCCCAATTTGTTTAAGTTCAAAGTATATGACAACTCATTGGATTGAAAATTATCATGCCTTCACTGCCTCCAAATCTCCAAGTTTCTTATCGCAAATGACACATGAAAGTTTTCATTGCTCCAAAAAATGAGTTCAATGAAAACTTTTTTCCCTATCAATGAGGTCATAACCTCATTGATAGGGAAAAAAGTTTTCATTCTACAAGCATCTGTTAGATTCGAAAACGAATCTTCATGAAGAA
Organism: Sechiopsis laciniata; assembly: GCA_037833695.1. Classification (NCBI taxonomy): domain Eukaryota; kingdom Viridiplantae; phylum Streptophyta; class Magnoliopsida; order Cucurbitales; family Cucurbitaceae; genus Sechiopsis; species Sechiopsis laciniata. Next base: position 26,809 of record JBBMKA010016969.1, read on the forward strand.
GGGAATGATATGAATCCTATCATGCAATATAAGATCACAGGAAAGCTTCAAATAAGAATTGCATTAAATGAAAACAAGTTCAATCAAGGTTCAACCAAAGCATCATTAAAGAAGAATCAAGATTCATTTAATGATATGAACCAAGGAACATCTATTGCCATGCCTCAAGGTCCAATCACTAGGTCAAGAGCCAATAAGCTACAACAAGCTTTAATCACTCATGTTCAAGCTATGATGAGCTCGACGAAGGAAGTCTTAGAAGATGTCGGAGTATTTTCGTACATGTGTTTCAAAGTCAAGATTCAAGATGGAGTTGCATTAACTGCATCAAGCTTAATTTATGAAGATTAAAGTTAAATTCAAGTTGAAAGAAAGTTGCATTAAATGAACTCAAATGCATCCAAATCTTCATTTAATGTAAGTCAAGCATCAACTAATGGGACTATGCATCAAGCTACTTCAAATTGAGTTTCATTTACTTAAAAATAGTTTACAGATACCTAGAAGAATTAATGCTTATATTTAAACTCGAGTTTATGGTCATAAGTTATGTAATTTTCAGTTTTGATTCATTTAATGGGGTTTTTAGGTTACTTTTGTTAGTGGGTCATAATGACATTGATGTTTGGAAGGTTACACATGTTAAGGGGATTTATTTATTGGATTTATGTTACACTTTGAAAGCTATAAAAAGTCATGTTGGATGTACAACAATCCAGACTTTGTTTTTTAATGAATTAACATATTTTGCTTCTTAAGCCAAGGGCTTTTTTTCCTTTACAAATTAGATTGCAAGCTAGGATCATTCAAGTAGTGTAGATCAAAAAATTTATGGAGTGATTTTAATAAGAGTTTAGAAACAAGTTTTCTTTACTCTTGATCTTGATCATCAAGGTAATATGTTCCAAAATTTTCCCTTCGGTTGATGCAATATATTTTTTTGGGATTTTCAAGTTTGAATTCAAAAGATTTTGTTCTTCAACAAGGTTGTTAGATCTCATTCCCGAGGATTTCTTAACACATACAATAAGTACAAAACACGATAATCAAGTAACATACATCTATTCAATTTAGTCAGGCATCTATTTTCTAAATGCTTGCCACAAACCACAGTAAAAACAAAACCCTTGACTTATTCACGAACCTAAATAAGCCATCACGCCGCCAATATGCATTAATGACTACAACTAAAGAATTAAAAAAAATTTAAAGGATAACGATTTTATCCAGAATCAAGCAGATTAAGATAGTAGTGGGTAGCAGCTACGTAGCAGAGAAAATAAGACGTGACGATGCATGCAAGGCATGTGCTCATGGTATGTGTGAAGGAAAATGAACGAACAAGTTCAGTCAGCAACAACGGTCACGGACGAGGTCCGCCAAGTGGGTGTGAGGTCCAGGGCTCGACTAATTGGGTTTGAGGCTTGATGCGGGTTACGATTCTCGAATGGATCAATGGTGAATGGCTTGGTGGCTTTAGTAGACAATGAGCATGTGATGACTCTAAAATAGAGTAAGATTTTAGCCTAACTTTGGATCATTGTTCGCACTTATTAATTGAAAATTATTGCGAGTAAGGCGAAATTAGGAATAAAAAGGTGTAATTTGCTAATGCTTATGCATTGAGGGAGTAAAATGCAAGATATCGATTATTAAGAGGAAAACAACATAATAGCACGTTTAGCACAGATTTCGCAGGACTTATGCTGATTTCTATTTTCGCAGGGTTAGCGATAAGGAGGCAGTGCGACGATGAGAATTAAGACGCGCGATTGCGAGCAATTAAAGCTCGGAAGACAAAGGCCAGAATCATTTCAAGTAAATAAGGAAGGAATCGTCTGACAGCGAGAAGTTGACTAACTAGACAAATTAAGAGACAGATTGCTGAAATCACGGGATTTCTACCATAGACAAATCAAAACACATTTGGCAAGGATTAAACGAGAAATTATCGCGAAGATTGATTCGTGCCATTCTGGGAGATTCGGAGATATAATGACCTAGTCCTATAAATCGATTGTTTGTGTAACAGAGAGGAGTGGAGGTCTTTTCTCTGGTTCTATCTTTTGAGAGGAGTTCAGAAACTCGACCGAGACGATGATAGTTTGTTTTTTTTTTTTCTTTTATTGTTAGACTCATTTTACTTCAGTAATACAATTCTAATATGTTTTCCATGTTGGGTTTTGTGTTTTCTGTCTGTATCATGAACTAACTTCATTAGGGCAAAGCTAGGAGAAAGTGAATTTTATTACCATGTTGTAGGAAGAAACTTGTAACGGCCTAGTTTTCCATTCCGGTTCCCCAGGTACGTTCGGTTAGTTCTTCTGTTGTTCGGTTGGGCCGTTAGGGCAGCTTGGACCTCTAGGGGCATTTTAGTAATTTTGCCTCCAGGGGTAGTCTCGTAATTTGCCAGAGTTCTGGGTTTTGTTCAGTTAAATTTATCGAGTTAGGTTTCTTTCGGTTTTAGGTTTCCGGGGCTAGCTTGGTCCTTTGGAGAGGTTTTGGAGCTTCGGTTTAATTAATTGGAATTTAGGGGAAAAAGATGCACTTGCCAGGACTCAAACCCAGGATCCAGCAGGGACACGTGTCACGACCTCATTCTCCCCTTACTTTTGCCGAGCCCTAGGTTAAATTAGCCGAAAAACTCCTTTCTTCCTCATTGCCGAATCCATTCTCACTTTTCCTCTCCTTTTCTCTCCAATCTGAGAGCCTCCTCCCTTCGCTTAAGACACCAGCCATGTCATCTCCTTCGCCGAGCAAAAGTTCATGCACGCCCAACCGCAGCTTGCCGATCACCCTACCGAGATCACCAGCCAGGCTCACATCTGGATCGCGATTGCCAGATCTACCGCGCGTTCGCCCAGCTCCGCATCCAGCCGATCGCGAGCGACCCCAAACGTCCGCAACTGTCCACCAGCTCGCCCAGCGCCCAGTCCTAACGCTTAGTCTCCGCGCGTCTTCACTCCAGCGAACGCACGCCTTCGCCAGCTCTGCCGTACGCGAGATCCTAGCTCGCCCATGCCTTCGACCCGATCCGCCAGCTCTCACAGCGACAGCCTCGTTTGCCCCAGCGCACGCACGTTCGCCGCTGTTGCCGTGCCTAGTGCTCGCCTGCTAACATTCGTGCCTTCCCTTTACCGCACGCTGTAGTGCATCTGCAGCCTTGTAGCCTTGTCCGAGTGTAGCCGCACGCCTGCAGCCGAGCAACAGTCCGAGGGCTTGTCTTCTTCCTCGGGTTTGGGTAATTTTCCTCTTCCTGAGCCTCGTACGTGATTGGTTACCTGTTTTCGTTTAGCCAATAGATATTGATTAGTTATTATATTTTCATTGTTAGGTTGTTGTCTGCAGCTCAAGGAGCACGTTATTTTCCGTTGATTTATCTGCTTGTTGTGTCAGCTTGTGTTTCAGGTAAAGATTTCCCTCATGGGGTTATGTGGACACTACGGGACTTCGTTGATGTTTTCTTGTATGTTTGTATATTGTTATTGGCATGTTAGGAGATAGAAATTGATTGTTGAATTGTTCTGTTAGCTTGTTCATGTTGTATTCCCATGATAGTGCCATGTTAGGGTTCTTATTGCAAAGCATGTTGGTTGTCGAGAGACAGGAAATGAGTGTCCTTAGCTAGCTCGGTTAGGAGGCTATCAGCCTGAGATTTAGAATTGGACCAACTGTTTGTGAACGGTCCAGGGTCAACTGTTTGTGAACGGTCCTAGCTTAGAATTGGACCAACTGTTTGTGAACGGTCCTAACTTAGAATTGGACCAACTGTTGTGAACGGTCCAGGACCAACTGTTTGTGAACGGTCCTAGCTTAGAATTGGACCAAC
>JBBMKA010016980.1:0-30627 GCA_037833695.1 Sechiopsis laciniata
TGGGCCCATGTGTAGGGCCCACATTTTAATTAAATGTGTTTTGCCCATTAGCCTTTTATTTCCTATTTGACCTATTGCCGTGAATGGCAATATATAAATTAGAAGAGTTTTTGCAGCCGTCAGTGTGTGTGTGCCATGAATTAGAGAAAAAAGCAGCCGCACAGTGAGTAGAAGAAAAATTGGAGATTATTTTTCAATTTTTGTGAGTTTATTCGAAGAGCGTTTTTATTTTATCGAAGAGTTTGATAACAATTTGTATTGAGTGATTCGTGAGTCTTTTCTTAGAGAGAAAAGTGAGAAATCATTCTTGTGAGCATTGTAAACTCTTATATTTTCTCCCTGACATTTTAGTGGAACCTGCATCGGCAGCAGAAGACTGGAGGTAGCCATCATTGGGTGAACCAGTATAAATTTGGTGTCAATTTCTCATCCCTTAAACTTATTTTAATTATCGTTCTTGTTGCTTGAAAGTTTAGGTTATTTTATCTATATTTTTAAGCTCGTCGTTTCAAATTGATAATTCCGTTGTGCAATTTGGAACTCAAACTTGATCTGGAAAATGAAAGAATATATAATTGTCTGAATTATTGAATTATTTGGATTGATTATATTTGTCGGCATTGAGCCAATTTTGCCTAACAGTTGTTAGGTCAATTAGGAACTTGAAAGAAAAGGACTACGTATAAGTTAGGCCTACAACATTTTTTTTTAGTTTAATAATTATTTATTTCATTTTTTGGGAACTTTTTATGATGTCAATTTTAAGCAAACTTATTTTTTATTCTCAATTTTATACTTGTGGACAAAATTGTCAATCAATGTCATCTACTAAAACTTATCAATGACATTGATTGAAGTCAATCGATTACACTAGTTAAACTCAATCAATTTCAAATTATATTTAAAAAATTTCAAAGAATTTTAGGTAACTATGATCAAAGTTGACATATGATTTAAATTAATTTATATTGACATTTAACAAATACTAACTTACAAGCACACATGACTCAGTACACATGCTATTGTTTTTGGAAAACAATTGTTATAAAATACCAATAACTTCAATTCGTATCAATGATTTAGTTCAATCAATAGACTTTAATTAATGGTACTGATTTGTTTCAATTAGTGTCACCGATTGATTGCAATCAATGACATTGATTGCAATTATAGGACAAATACAGATTAGTTCAATCAATTATGCATCAATTGATTTTAACCAGTGTCATTGATAGGATTTTACCAGTGTCACAGGTTAACTTCAACCAGTGACATTGATTTCAAATATGAAAAATATGAGTTTGTTTCATCGATTGTGTATCGACTGACACTACTACATTTCAAAGCTTTAGTGACATATAACTTTTAATCATTTCAAAAACACGAATGAATCATGACTGAAAAGTTTTTTTTTTTTTTTTTTCTTATTCCTTCATTTCTGAGTTTGAAGTCTTCATGTTCGCCCTCAAGTTTGTCGCGATTTCTTGTAGTAAACGTTCTAGTTTGCAATAATTTACCTTGAGAATGTGAGTTTATGCCCAACCTTTATTTTTTCCTCTTAGTTTTGATGTTGTTTTGTGTTTTCTTCTATTTTTCGTCATAGCTTTCAGTTTGTTCTTTATTCAACCTATTTTTTCATTTATTTGTTAGCATTTATTTGTTTCCATGATTTTTGTTATTAGTTTTAGGGATTATAGTAAAAGCATGGTTTTATGCTCTTGAGTTTGTTGATTGGGCTTTGAGTCACAGGCTTCTCTCTCGGGTCTGTAGGATTATAATTAAGTTTTATTTATGAACTGATTATACTTTCATGTTTCTAAACCCTAAGTCGTAGAGATTATACTTTTATGCTCTTAAATCATTAACTTACTTTGATAATATTGTTTCTCTTGCAATTTGTCACATATTGCCTTCCGACTATTATAGTCCATTGTTAGAAGATGAACAAAGTGGAGGTAACCGATATGCTGATCAAAACCATGTTGCATGGGGCATCATGACTATCCATGAGTTGGAACAAGATAGGACTGGTGGTGAACATCGAGAGATTCAATACAATTCTACTGGTCATAAAGTGGGGGTGGCAGGCACTAAACTCCAAAGTTATCTTAGGTGTGTGTTAGGACATTAATCCCTCTATGCTACGAGACTTAGAAAAGTGTTCCTAGAGATATTAAAGAGAGGATCTGGGATTGCATACAGGTAATGTGTGTGTGTATATATATATATTCTAGAGTTTTATTGGCTTTAAATGCTTACTTAATAACTAACTTATTTCTTTTTTATATGCAATTGTCATTTGTGTTGGATCCTAGATCCAAACATAGAATCATGTTGTTAGTATCTAAGGAATTCATGTCATTTACAGACAACCTGAATGGAAAGTTTATTTAACCATATAAGAATGTTCGTGAGAAGTTGGTGACTCCTCCTTCGGATTACTCTAACATTTCAAAATAAGAGTTGGATAATTTTATGCAGTATAGATTGTCTAATGACTGGAAGGTACGGTTAGATGCTTTTTTATTATTAATTTAGTGTGTTTCAAGACTTGACTAATTTATTTGGTTATGTTAGAAAGAAAAGCAAGGAGCAGAAAGAGAGAAGAGCAAAAAATAAATCAAACCACCATATAGCTTGAAAAGGATATGCGAAGTTAGTCGTAGAACTAGTAAGTAACCACCATCTATTTCTTATTATATGTTTTAATGCACGATTTTACCTAATTTATATTGGTGATGTTAATTGTAGAAATTGGATAGCACTAAAAATTCCTTATATCATGTAAGTCTATGAAAAAAAAGCACGAAAGGCAAAAAAAAAAAAAGGAGTATGTCGACCCAGACACAATCAAAACAGTCAAACTGATTGTAAGTCTTTCTTATTTTGTTTACTAGTTTAATTTGAAATCCATATATTTGATAATCATATATTTTTGTGACATGATGAGTTGACTGAGGCCAATAAGGGTTAAAAAATTTTGACCGAAGTGTTGGGCACACTAAAACATAGATGACTTGTTCGAGGGGTGGGTGAGTTCATTAGCCCAATACAGTTCCTAAAAAATAGTCGTAAAAAATCAAATTTGTGTGAGAACTAGCTGGTCAAAAAATTAAAAACTATTTGTCTCCAACTCACAACGATTAAAAACTACTAGCATAGGTAGTAATGTATGAATGACCTGTGGAGGAGCTCAAAAGATCGTTCAGGAAGCCGTTGAGCCAATCGGCAATCCCACTATCCAAGACTTTAAGAGTGGTACTTTATTTTCTTATATATTAACCAACTCATTTCACCTTGTGACTAAAACTAATTAACAATTTTTTTTAAAGGCACCCCATCTCATTTGGAAAATCAATCAATAAATAATGTTGTTTCTATAGACACAATGTACGAAACGAGGGACCAAAATGCAAAGATTCATGAGATTCCTCCACTTTGTTCAGTTGATGAAGGAAATGCTACTCTCTTCTTACCCATCCCGTTGAATGAAGAGTTGCAATTTCTCGAAGATGTTGTTGACACCTTCGTGTCATGGCCTTATGCATTAGTTATAAAATCAACTAGTTCATCTAAACAAGTACATATAAGTTTAAGTTAATTATTTCGTCCTTAATTTAAATTAAAAACATTAAAATCATATTAACTTTTTACTGTGATAACCTTTTTCATCCAAAAAATCTAAAGCAAAGAAGTTTTCACTAAAACAATCAGTTTAGAAGTCTGTATCGGCCTCTTCACTTAAAGTAAGCCGAGAAGTTTGTACTGCCTTCTCCACTAAAACAAGTCGAGAGGTCTCTATTAACTTCTTCAGCAAATTCTATACCAACTTCTTCTTCAAAATGATCGAAGATATTTGTTACAACATCGCCAGTAAAGAAAGAAAAGAAACCTGTAGTATCAACTTCTTCCAGAAATCCAAAAACACCCTTCCCATGTCGATTCAATTGAGATATGTCGTACCCAAAGTGAAACCAACCACGCTCAAAATTCTACTACAATATGCTCTAGACCACATGGATCTAGTGTCATTTGTTTTACTACATTTCTGTTAATCCAATCATGACGTTGTGATTGATCGGGATGAAATCTTAGACTAAATGAAGTTTGATATAGACTTTAATGGATGTTTGTGATAAGATCCAGGATCTATATTATATCAAAAGATAAAAGACTACGAGATAACCCAAGTTTTGATAGGACATGGAAACTCCCTTACTTTAGAGAATAGTCTCTAAGAGTCCACAAGATAATCACTCAATAATTAGATACCTAAAACACTACCCAACCGTCTCTATTTAAAATAAAATACCCTAACTTACTCCTCAAGTAATTGCAACTTACTCCTCAAGTAATTGCAACTTACTCCCCAAGTAATTGCTAACTTAACCTTATATTATTCCTATTTCTACTAAGACCCAACCCTATCAGTACTGGCCCCTAAAAAAATACACATTGTCCTCAAGGTGTTGGTAAACAAATAACTAAGATAAAATTCTGAGTTTTTTTTTTGTTTTTTTGTATGGAGGCAGCGACGGCAGGGACGGTAGCGGCGGCGGCTCCGGAGGCGTCAGTGGCAGCGGCGACGGTGGTGCATCGGTGGCGGAGGTGGTGACGATGGCAGCAGTGGTGGTGGCGGAGGTGGAGCCGGTGGTGGGGCGGCGGTGGTGGTGGCGGAGGCGACGAAGTGGCAGTGGTGGCGGCGGCGATGGAGGTGGCGGAGGTGGCGGCGGCGGTGCCAGAGGTGGTGGCGGGGATGGTGGTGGCAGAGGTGGCGGTGGTGTCAAAAACCCTAGCCATCACTATTTCTTCCATAACCTCCCTTCTTCCTCGAATCCTAACTTTCATCTCTTAGTACCATTGTTCCCTTGCTTTGGACTGCTCCTCCCTTTCTAATCTTCTTCGTTCTCGCTTCTTTGCACTCTCCTCCCTTATCTCTTTAAAACAACTTCTTATGTCATTGTAAAAACTTTGCCACATTTCTTGAAATAAACGAACAACTTCTTGATCCATCTCTATAACCAAGAATCGAAACGGCTCTGATACCAATTGATAAGATCTAGGATCTAGATTATATCAAAAGATAAAAGACTACAAGATAACCCAAGTTTTGATAGGACTTGGAACCTCCCTTTATCTAGAGAATACTCTCTAAGAGCCCACAAGATCATCACTCAATATTTGGATACCTAAAACACTACCCAACCCTCTCTATTTATAATAAAATACCCTAACTAGTGCACAAGTAATTGCAACTTACTCTCCAAGTAATTACTAACATACCCTTATATTATTCCTATTTCTATTAAGATCCAACCCTATCAATTTGATATAGAATTTGATAGTGTTATTTCTATTATAGGAAAAAAAACAAATAAACCAAGAATTTGGCCAACCCTTCCACTCAAAATCATTTTTAACATCTATAATCTATTTGAATCGGGCTTATTTGTTTGTTATTAATAGAAATAAGACATTAAGAGTGTAAATTTTAATGATATGAATTTAATTCAATTAAAGAGTGTACATTTTAAAGGTATGAATTAAACTTGGCTTTTTTTTTTTATATATAATATTAGTTTAAAAAAAAAAAAAAAAAAAATTAGCATGGTCATTTAGAGCTTTTTTGCTTAACAATTTAAGTGGTGTAGCTCATATATAAAAATATTGATTTTGAAAATAGACATATCTTATTGCATATTTTCAGAATTTTTATTTTTTTAATGCACGCTTGATAACACTTTAAAAAAAATTAAAATAAAATAAAATAAAATAAAATAAATCTAAAGATGATGTAAATATAGGTTTCATTTACTTGAAACATTTAGGCTACATTATAAAAAATGCTCTTAAGTTATGGAGTTTTTATCAAAATTATCCCTAAACTTTTAAAAATTAAAATAATACTTTTGAACTTTACAAAAAGTTTTAAAAATTACATTATCTTTAGTTTTGAATGGAAATAGTTAAAAGTATTTTTTTAAAATTACCTTTCAACTTTAAAAAGTTTCAAAATTACTCTTAATCTTCGAAAAAGTATTAAAATATAATTTTTTATCTTAATATTTTTTACTTATAAATTACTTTTATCTCAATATTAGTTGTTTAATTAATTGGATTGTCAGTTTAATGTTGAAATTAATTTTATAATACATTTATCTTATTATTGTTGTTTGATGTTTATTATATATATATATATATATATTACCTCTGTTTTTTTTTTATACATAAAAAGTCATTGAAGGTAAATTTAATCTAACTAGTATTTTCTGCCTAGTTGTACTACAAGTATAACGTATAACATACTTCAAATTTTCAAGTTTAATGTCATATTTGCAATTAATAAGAAGAAACTCAAAAGTTTAAATAAATTACAAAGTCATAAATAAATTCTAAATTCTATTATTAATCATGATGCAAAAATAAACAACAAATCTCAATTTGAAAGTATGAATCATTGGAAATTTATTGTTCATCTCTAGAGTTTAATATTCGATTCAAACATTTGTGAAACTAAGTTATTTAAATAATCAAAGTTCAAAATTTATCTCACTCAGATAAAACAATGATAAGTACTTATGATTTAAACTTTAAAGAAATGAAATAAATATCTACTTAAATTTACCCAATTTAGGTTTTCAAACTCATCTCAACAACAATTTAGTCTTTTTTTAATTTCTAGAGTTTAATTGATCGAATGGTTAGTAGGACCTTTCATATGTTATATATGTTTATTCTCATTAATTTTTGTGTAAGAAAAAAAATGTACAAAAGGAGAGATGAATAATAATTTTCGAGCAAGAAATTTTTTGAAAGGTCAATGACATAATTCAAACAAAATTTTAACATTTTTCATCTAAAACCAAATGGTTGAGAATATTTTTTTATAACTAAATGTATTTTGGAAACTTTAAGTTTAGGGATATTTTTAAAACAAAATTTTAACGATTTACATCCAAAATTAACGGCTAGAATATTTTTGAAACGTTTCGTAAAGTTGAGAGACAATTTTGAAACAAACTAGGTATATTTTTTATAATTTAGCCAAGCATTTAAACCCCAAAAATATTTTAGTAATCAAGTCCACAAAATAATACACCAATTTGAAAAGAAAATTGACCTTTACCAAACATGCCCGAAAAATTTGGATATTTCTTTTTCATTTAAATATTTCTATTTCTTGATGTTGTCTTTTTCTAAAAGGAAAAATCAAAATGGAGCAACGCTATTATGAGATTGGTTTTTGTGGATTTAAATGGTAAAATATTTATCTTTTATGAGCTGTTAACTTTGTCTAGACTTAAAAGTCCTCCTCTTAGTAGAAATTTATTTTTTCCTTGGCTCCGTCGCCGATACTGAAGAATTGGTTGTGGACAGATTTGAGCATTTCAGTGTGGAGTTTTAATATATTTATGTTCAGAATTCATCAAGTTCTCATCATTTACGTAACTGAATGCATTGAATATTCAAGCTAATTAAATTTGTGGATATTTGAGTTTTTAGTTGTCTAATATAAAACTTAAATGAATGAGCTCGATCGTTTCAAAAAAAAATAAAATAAAAAAATAAATAAATGTATGAGCTCGATCCTTACATTGAACTCTCACTCTCAATTAATTGGGTAGATCTTCGATTCTTCGAACTCTAATTGAACCAAGTGAATCTTTACGAACCTTCTCGAACAAAAGATCTATAACAATCCGACTTTCAAATAGAAACTAAGTGCAGTTTTGTGGAATTAACACTGTATTTTTGCTTAAGAAATTTTAGTGAATTATTAAGACTGTTTTGATTGGTTCAACTGGCTTAACTAAATGAAGATAATATTTATGAAACATCTTTTTACAATTGCAATGGTCGGAGTTTTTTACCCATCTATTTCGTCTCCCTTTCAGAAGAGAGGTGTTGTAATTTTTTCTTATTGATTTATATTAGATAATATGAGGTTCCACTTCAAAATCAATTGATAATGAGAAAAGTAATTTATATCTCCTATATTTGAAGTTTATGCTCGCTTGAGAGGGGTCCACACCCACTTAGATTTATAAGCATTTTAGGTTTGAATCGAAATTTGGGAGATCAGTAACCCACATAGAGCTCTGATATTATGTTAGATAATATGAGATTGCACCTCAAAACTAATTGGCCCTTGAAGAACCCAGTACCATGCAGTGTTTGTAGAAGAAGGCTTAACTGGCAACAGTGATGATGATTCCACCTATGCCATAGCTTATATTGTAGTTTAGTATATTGTAGTTCGTAACATGTAATGTAGTGTAGCCGCATACTGTAGGAGTAGTTTGTAACGCTTTCTTGAGATTAATGCTATGCATCTTTTATTTCAGACTTGATCTTCTGTTGACAATTGTTGGTTAGGATTAATATTAAGAAGCACCATTAGGGAGAAATTCATAATGCTCATAACGAAATTGATTAGCGATGAGAGGGTAAAGTAGTAAGGACGGCAGTTGTATGTATTTCTCAAGGATCGATTGACAATCCACCCGCGACTGTTTAGCATTTGCCTTGAAAAAGGGAATGTTGAGAGGTTAACCTAAACGTAATCACTAGGCAATGCTTAGTCTTAGGCATTTCAGAGGGGAGTTGGGAATAACCAACTCACTAGCTGCATATGTAAAACTTGTTATTAAAAGTAAATCTACGGGAAATGTACCGGAAGACTGCAGTCAGGTGCTCCAAAAGGGGGCTTGAGGTGAAGTTCAATATGTGCAATTTTTCTCATGACAGCTATCTTTAATCAATCTAGTTTGCATTTCGAGTGTCTCCTCATTAATTAATTAACTTTGCATATAAGGATTTCTCGTTAGATTTAGGGGTAGGATGTTAACAAGCATGTGGGTGAAAAAGATCTTATAATGTTGTTTTAATGTTTAGCACTAGAGATGTCCATGTGGCGGGGCGGGGACGAGGAAGGCTTTACCATTCCCATCCCCGCCACCATTTCTATTCCCCATCCCCGTCAAGTTCACCATATTATTTTGCGGGGATTGGGGTGGGGATTCCCCATGGGAAATTTTTTCCTATTTATTTTTTTTAATAGAATTTTCAATAGTTTTATTTTGATATTTTAATGAATTAATTTTTTTTAGTTTTAAATAAGAAGCCTATAAGATAGAGTAAACAAATCTATAAAAACTACAGTATTCATATTTTAAAAAAACTATTGTATCCTTATTTAAAAAAAGCTACCCACCCAATAAAAGGTTACTGTCTTAGTTTTTCTTATACCAATATATCCCATAAAATTTATCCAAAAAAATTGACTCAATATTTTTTTTTTTTTTTTAAAACACGTATAATTAAGCAACAATGATACTATTTTAATTGAAATAAGAAAATTGTTCCTTAAAAAAGAAATATTGGGGCGGAGTTGGAGAAACGGGGATGGTGATCATATTCCCCATCCCCATCCCCATCCTCATTTAGTCAACCAAAAAAATTTCTTCCCGTTCACTCTCCCATTCCCCATGAAATCGGGGATTCCCCGCCCCGTTCGAGGCGGTCCCCACATGGCCCCAGCCGCACAGTTTAAATAGACATCTCTATTTAGCACTCTTCGATTAGCTATCCACGCGTGTTTGCCTCTAGTGGACTTGGAAAAGGAAACTGGCGGACGACCCGGCAAGTTAGGTTTAGTCTGATGCGATGTAAGAACCCCTAATTTCAAACTACAATTCCTACTATATGTTGACTAAAATAAAGTTACAAAGCATGCATTTCCAAATTTCAAATTTAAAATCCAGTAATTACTTCTGTTGAATTAAAATTCCAATAATAAATAATTAAAGAAGCCATTGGCCATGGTGTTTACAAAACAGGTTCAAATAAAAACAAATAATAGTAATGGGCTTGCATGCCCAACAGTTAAAAAATTATTTCAATCTAATCTAACATGCTAATGAAAGAGGGAATAAGAATGGTCCTAACGGACTACTCTAGTAATGCAGCAAGCTCCACCCATGATCTCTTCAACATCTTCCAGCTAACCGTCTCGGTGACGTCTCTGATTACCTATGGAAAAAGAAACCACAGAAATGGTGAGTATAAAAGAATACTCAGTAAGAACTCCCCAACAGGGGTATAATGCACAAGGTAGAACTCAAAATGCTAGCAATACATATCTACCCTCGTCTCAACCTAGCATACTAATTGACCATGAATTTCGTTACATGTCTTTCTCAACCAATCAGCTCATTCTCAGCTCATCTTAGCTTTCTACTTGGTCATGAAGTTTGTTGCATGACTCACTTATGAGGCCCTCAAGACACTTACCTAACTTCAACAATAAAACTGGTTATGAAGTATGTTACAATATATAAGCAGCACAACTCTTTTAACTATTTTATTTTCAACTGCAAATAAACTGTTTTTCCTTAGAATGAACCTTTACTCTTTAATTAAACCAAAATAAAACTCAATCCTTATTATTCCCTTATTTCCTTTTTCATTTCTTTTTTTTTACAAATCAAGCTAACCCATTTCTACCAATGCCCCCAAGTTCCTACAATTTACCAAAATGCTCAACATTAAACCATAATTGCAAAAAAATGCCCTTAGGGATAAAATCACCAAAGTACCCCTATGACCAAATAACTATAAATTAACTCGAAAATGCGGGGCGTTACAATATTGCCTCCTTTTATGGCTTTTGTCCTCGAAAGTCCTAAGAATCAACCAACCCTGGCTAACGAGAACACATGTTGTTCTCACGCTTCCAAGTTGCCACCTCAACTTGCTAGCTTCTCCAAAGCACCTTATTCAAACTAATCTCATAGTACGCAAAGTCTTGCGCTCCCAGACCTGTACTTGTTGCTCCTCAAAATGCAAAACTGGGTTCAACTGCAAAGCTCATAATCTACTATATGCGACGAGTCCCCTATGTACCGTCTCAACTTCGATACATGAAAAAAACATTGTGCAATGGTTACACGACGAAGGCAAGCTAAACGAAAGGCTACTGCCTCAATCCTCTCTAAGATCTCAAGGCCCAACAAATTGGGGACACAACTTCCCTTTCTTACCAAACTTCAAGGTACCCCTCACTAGAGCTACCTTCAGGAACACATGCTGGCCAAGCTTAAATTCTAAATCTCTGCGCCGAACATCTGCATAACTTTCCTGGAGACCCCGATCTACCATCAAACGAGACCTGATTTTTCTGAATTGCCGCACTGGTCATCTGCACTAACTATGGACCAAATAGCTGTATATCTCAAACCTCAGCCCAACAACCAGAAGATCTACAACGTTTACCATACAATGCCTCAAACGGGACCATCTGACTGAGGGTGAAAAGCTATACTGAAACTACACTCGATTCCCAATCCCTTAAGAAGGGCTCTCCAAAAGTAAGCAGTGAACCTAAGATCTCTGTTGGAAAAAATCTTAACCAGTATCCCATGGTACCTCACTATCTGGTCAAGGAATAACTGTGTCCATTTCTCCACAGAGTAAGTGATCCCCTAGGGACGAAAATGTGCTCTCTAGGTCAATCAATCCACTATAACTCAAATCATTATAAAACCTCTCGAGGTGCTCGACAAACCTGAGATGAAATCCATTGAAATCTTTTTCCACTCCATAGCTGTAAACTTAAAAGCTGCAAAAGTTCTACTGGCTTTTGCCTAGGTGCCTTCACTTGCTGGCAAGTGAAGCACTAACTAACAATTCAACTATCTCACTCTTCATGTTTTCCCACCAAAACGACTATTTCAAATTCTGATACATCTTAGGGCCTTCTGAATGCCAAGAAAATGAGAAACTATAAGCCTCTAACAACAATTCAGCTCTTAGTCCTGAGGTCAGCTGGCACACAAAGGCGCCCTTCAACAAAAAACTTCCATCCGGAGCAACTAAAAAGTCTGTGTCACCATCTGTCTGAGCTCAGACCACAATCATGACAAGCTTAAGGTTGCTCGACTAACCTCCAACAAGTGAACTGTCAACCTTGCTAGCCTGGTAGTAACCGGACCCACTGACACTATAATACCGACCCGCTCCACATCTCTCACTAGAAAGAGTTGCTCGGTCCACAAGCTGCTGAGTGTGACATCTTTCTACTAAGTGCCTCAACCACAACATCGGTTTTACCTAGGCAGAATAAAATCTTGAAATCACAATCCTTAACCAACTCGAGTCACCTTCTTTTTCTCTTAGGTGAAGAACATTTAAGCCTTTTGTGACCCGTGAGGATTTGAATCTTCTCCCCATACAAATAATGTTTCTAGATCCTTCGTGCATAAACCACTACTACTAACTCCAAATTGTGCACTTGATAGACCAACTCATAGGACATCAACTGACAGGAAGTATAGGCGATCACCTTCTTGTGTTGCATCCAACACAACCCAATCCTTTATGACCAACACCATTGAACACTGCAAAACCTGTTGTTCGATCTAGAACCGTTAGAACTGGCGATGCATCCAAAACTCCCTTCACTCTAGCAAAAATTTTCTTGCATGCATCGTCCCATACGAACTCACAACCTTTCCTTGTCAACCGAATCATGGATCCCGCTAACTTGAAAAAGTTGTAGACGAACCGTTAGTAATAACTTGCCAAATCCAGAAAGCTACGAATCTCTACGACTGATGTCGACTCTACCCAAGAACTCATCACTTCAATTTTTATCGGATCCACTCAAACACCATCTCGAGAAAACCACGTGGCCTATAAAGGCCAACTTCTCTAGCCAAAACTCATACTTAGAGAACTTTACATACAACTCATTCTTTCTCAAAACTTTCAACACTATTTTAGATGGTTGGCATGGTCCATCATATCCATAAACTCTACTAGAGCATTGGTCCATCCCAAGGACATTACTACGAGCTTCTATGGACCATACCTTGTCTTAAATGTTGTCTTCGGAACATCCAAATCCCTAATCCTCAACTGGTGGTAATCTGATCTCAAACCTATCTTGGAACACTGACGCTTTCTGAAGCTAATCTAACAAAACATCTATGCGAGGCAACGGGTACGTATTCTTTATTCTAATCTTATTCAGCTCTCTATAGTCGATGAAAAGGCACCTCGATCCATCCTTTTTCTACAAACACACAGGTGCTCTCTAAGGATGGCACCAGGAAGAATGAAACCTCTAACCATTAAATCATGCAGCTGAACCTTCAACTCTTCAGGGAAACGTCCCTAAATTCCTGAACTACTAGTACTCACTCCACATATAACGTTGAAAAAACATCAATTGTCAACTTGGCTAAATAACCCAATGCTCCTCGAGCTATCAATCAACTGTCTTCCTTTCTTGAAATTAACTGTGGGAAACATCTACTCTTGACACATCGAAACTTGAAGCTTTTCTTCTCGGGCAGACGAAACACGACTTCTTTCTGGAAGCCATCACTTATAGCAAGGGTATCGGATTACCGTTCAATACCGAGAAACACACCAAAACCGTTCATAGACAGTCTATGAGGGTAGCAGCCAAAAGCTCTCCAGATACTACGATCCGACCAACCTTCACCTTTTCAGAGGCGAACATGCTTACTCGAACCTGAGTTGCAGCACACAGCTCAAACCCCAAAGGTTTCAGCTCCAACTAAGCTTATCTCAAACGTGCATCGACAAAAAGAACAAGTCGAGTCTAACTCAAACAACAAATAAAGGGCAATGGTCTACACTAACAAAGTACTTACAATTGCTGCATCGGTATTGTCTGCCTCGTAAAAATATCAGCAATCACATGGCTCCGCTATTGGGCCTAATCTGCTCCTCTCTCTATACATTCTCGAGCTAGATGCCCCTCTTGGCACACACGTAGCAAGCTCTTGGAGAAGCCATACAAACACCAAAGTGGTACTTACTACAACCCTCGCACTGTTGGCGACCCAATGGTTGCCTCTGATCTTGACATTGTTTCTACTTTGAACGATAGATTCTATGTGCCTCAGACTTCCTCTTTCTCAATTGTTGGCGACCCAATCGTTGCCTCTGATCTAGACGACCCAGGGCCTCAGACTTCCTCTTTCTCAATTCTCTGACATTACGATGTCCAACTTACAGTCTCAGCTCCTAGCTGGATTATCAGTGCGACTACTCCTGAAACTCTGCTCGCTTCTCGACGAACAACGCTTTAAACTGTTCTCAAAGAGCAGCAGCTAACTTTGCTCAAGAAGCATGCCGATGCCATTGCACCTCCTCTAGCAGCTACTATATCGGTAGCTACACTTCGGATAACTCAACTCTCTTTTTACTACGGCTCAGGGTCTATACTCGAGGATCACCACACGTTAGTCCATGCATAGGACTAACCAAACAAACAATTAATAATAACCATGTAAGCTAGATTCTATGTGCATTAACCAAAACCCTTGTACAAAACTAGCACACCTGATGGTCGTTGAAATGCTGAAGATCATGGGGGAGAACAACAACCTACTGAGTAGGTCAGTCTACAAAATCTATGACTCTGTGCTCTTATACAAAATGTAAGAACACGTTATTTCAAACTATGATTACTGCTATATGTTGACTCGAATACAGTTACAAAGCATGCATTTCGAAATTTCAAATTCAAATCCAATAACTACTTTATTGAATTAAAATTCCTATAATCTTATTAAAGAAGCCCTTGGCCAAGGTGTTTACAAAACAGGTTCAAATAAAAACAAATAATAGTAATAGGCATGCATGCCAAACAGTTAACAAATTATTTCAAAATAGAATTAATAAAAGTCTTAAATCTAACATGCTACTGATGAAAAAGAGAATAACAATGGTCCTAATAGACTACTCTAGTAATGCAGGAAGCTCCACCCATGATCACTTCAACATCTTCCAGCTAACCGTCTCGGTGATGTCTCTCATACCCTATGGAAAAAGAAACCACAAAAATGGTGAGTATAAAAGAATACTCAGTAAACTCCACAACAGGGGTACAATGTACAAGGTAGAACTCAACATGCTAGCAATACATATCTACCCTCGTCTCAACATAGCCTACTAACTGACCATGAATTTTGTTACATATCGTTCTCAACCAATTAGCTCACTCTCAGCTCATCTTAGCTTTCTACTTGGACATGAAGTTCGTTGAATGACTCACTTGTGTAGCCCTCAAGACACTCACCTAACTTTAGCAATAAAACTGGTTATGAAGTACTACAACTCTCTTGTGAGGCCCTTAAAGAACACTCATCTAAGCATAGGAATACGACCGGTCATGAAGTTTGTTACATAACTCTCTAGCTCAAAAACTCAAATAGCTCAACCACTACTAATGTACTGACGACACCAGTCCAGAGATGCCATCAACCTGACACTCGGCGCTTGTATGCATACACTGCATGCTGTTGTAAACTAGTCAGGTGTAGGCCTACACAAGCCAACATGGTCCAGGTCCACATGCCTTTCTCGACAAGGAAAGGTGTCCACTGAGTCACGGTCCTAGAGGCCCTCGCTAGCGATCCGAGTCAGCCTGTTCACACCTATCGCCCTAAGCTAAAACCCTTCCATAGCAGGCATACACTAAGATCAGGGCCCGCCTATAGGGCTACAAACTAGGTATCGTTGGGGCAACGTGTTATAACACATCTCTAGCTATTGGGCACGGGATTAAAATCCTTAACGACACCGACCCAATGAGACAATAGTACGTCGTGTCTCTACAGCCTCTAGATGATGACAACTAAGAGTTCTATTACAAATGCTTATCAGCTCAGTCCTAACAGATCACCAAACATGCTCAATATTCTTATAAAGTCACCCTATCAAGATACTACTCATTACATGATCAGGACTAGCTAGATACTAACACACGTCAACACCAGCTAACACACATACCAAGAGAAGCACAGAACGAGCAATAGAAGAAACAATATACTAGGACCCCATAATCCTAGAATGTTTGCAGGAGAAATAAATAGATATAATTAACATAAAAGATGTACCCCGGGACCCCATAATCCCAAAGTACGAAACACACAGAGGCATTACTTAAATTAAACACAACATGTAAGGTGGCATCTCGGGACCCCATAATGCCGAAGCACAACATGCAAAACAATCAGATATAGATATACATACTACACCCACAACAGCAACAATTCAGAACCATCAATCCAACACCATGCCACATCCATATCCAACAACAGTATATAAGCAGCACAACTTTTTTACCTATTTTATTTTCAACTCCAAAAAAACCCTTTTTCCTTAGAATGAACCTTTACTCTTTAATTAAACCAAAATAAAACTCAATCCTTATTATTCACTTATTTTCTTTTATTTTTTTTACAAATCAAGCTAACTCATTTCCGCCAATGCTCCCAAGTTCCTACAATTTACCAAAATGTCCAACATTAAACCATAATTGCAAAAAAATGCCTTTAGGGGTAAAATCACCAAAGTACTCCTATGACCAAATAACTATAAATTAACCCAAAAATGGGAGGCGTTACATGCGAAGTCTTTCGCATCATTTAATAGAGTTAGAATTAACTCTGCTAGCGCATGCGATGCCTTGAGCTTAACTTGTGCAAAATTGCAACGGAAGCTGGGTTGTGCGCCAACTAATGTGGAAGCAGTAGTTAGTTGAGAAGTATGATTTCTAATTTACCAATATCGCATCCTTGTTACATTGCTATCCTTGGCTTAACTTGATATCCTAGTTCTTAGTTTCTAGTTCTTAGATCGCAATCTTAGTTCTTTTTCTTATCAATTGCACAACTTCAAATCTCATGCTTCTTTAGTTTATTCTTACTGACTCTTAATATACATCAACTTGTTACAAATTTCCTGTGGAGATCGATAATTTACTTATTACTTACTGCAGATTGCATATACTTGCGTGAGTGCGAATTGCGCACGAGGCAATTAGTAATTAGCAGTTAGCGAACCATGGTAAACTATTCTCTATAGTAAAATCAATCACGAACAACTGTTCGTCATGGAAAGTATCCCTGATATCACTATGCTCTAGTGAACTTTCTCTACAGTCTATCAGCGACAAATGATCGGCAATTACATTGTCATATCCTTTCTTATCCATAATTTCTACGTCGAACTCTTGAAGCAGTAAAACCCATCTCAACAATCTTGGTTTCGCGTCCGACTTAAGAAAATACTTGATTGCGGCATGGTCAGAAAAGACAGTAACTTTGGCTCTAAATAGGTAAGAATGGAATTTTTCAAGTGCGAACACTAGAGTGAGAAATTATTTTTCTGTTGTAGTGTAGTTCTTTTTAGCATTATTCAACATCTTACTTGCGTAATAAATTGGATGAATCAACTTATCACCTATTTGTCCCAACATTGCTCCAAGTGAATAATCACTTGCATTGCACATGATGCAAAATGGTTTATTCCAATTGGGAGTTGTAATGGTGGGTGTCGTGACTAAAGCTCTTTTCCAAACTCTGAAAGCATTCGCGCAAGCGTTGTAAAAAATGAATGGCCGATCCTATTCAAGTAGTTCGCATAAAAGTAATGCTATCCTTGAAAAATCCTTAATGAATCTTCGATAAAATCCTGCATGGCCAAGAAAACTCCTGATTCCTCTTACATTTGTTGGCTGTTCTAACTTCTCAGTAACTTCGATTTTGGCTCGATTTACTTCCATCCCTCCCTTGGAAATTCTATGTCCTAGCGTAATGCCTTCAATTACCATAAAATGACATTCCTCTCAATTTAGGACTAAGTTTTTTTCTTCACATCGCACAAGCACTTTACTCATGTTTTCAAGGCATAATGAGAAAAAAGAACCAAACACTGTAAAATCGTCCATGAAAACATCCATGCATTTCTCTATCATGTCCGAAAATATGGCCATCGTGCATCGCTGGAAAGTCGCTGGAGCGTTACATAGGCCAAATGGCAGTCGCCTGAATACAAAAATACCATATGGACAAGTAAAAGTTGTTTTCTCCTGATCTTCTAGGTCAATGGTTATTTGATCGTACCCCGAGTATCCATCTAGAAAACAATAATATTCTTTCCCAGCTATTCGATCCAACATCTGATCAATATAAGGAAGCGGAAAGTGATCCTTTTTTTGTCGCCGCATTCAACTCACTATAATCCATGCATATACGCCAGCCAGTAACTGTTCGAGTAGGAATCAATTCATTGTTCTCATTTCTCACCACCTAGTTCCTCCTTTCTTTGGCACACACTACACTGGACTCACCCATTTGCTATCAGATATTGGGTAGATCACTCCAACATCAAGCCACTTAATTATTTCCTTTTTGACGACCTCTTTCATGGCTGGGTTTAACCTTCGCTGATGTTCAACAGAGCAAAATCCTTCTTCCTCTAACTGAATTTTGTGCATACAGAAAGATGGACTAATTCCCTTCAAATCTGTTAGAGTTCAACCGATTTCCTTTTTATGTTGCTTAAGCAAATCAATCAGCAACTTTTAATTTTTTGGCAATAGTTTCACTGAGATTATGATTGGCAACATCTCCTCCTTTCCTGTATGCATACTTCAAATGATCCGGCAATGGTTTAGCTCTATACTTAGTGGTTCCTCTACTGATGGCTTCATCGATGGTGCAACCCTATCATTAAGGTTAAATGAGTCGTTAAGATAATTCAGAATCTTACATACCTCAAGTTCTTCATCTAGCAATCCCTCTTCAAAATTCACTTTTGCTCTAGGATTTCTAGGATAGAATTTGAATACTTATGGTTAACAACATTTTCCATAGTGTTCTTTGCAGAACACTCTTCGCTATCTGCTGGAAACTTCATCGAATTGTAGATTTTGAACTTAATCTCTTCGCTATTCATCCTCAGGGTAATGGTGCCCTCATAGACATCAACAAGCATGCGTCCCATTTTTAGAAAAGGTCGACCCAAGATAATGGAGACATCTTTATCTACATCATAATCCAAAATTATAAAATCAGTAGGGAATATAAATTTGTCTACCTGGACTAGAATATCCTCAATTTTTCCTTCTGGCTGAGTGATTGATCTGTTCGCGAGCTGAATTATTACCGTTATTGGCCTTGCTTTGCCAATGCCAAACTATTTGTAAACTAAGAGTGGAATTAAATTTATACTCGCTCCAAGATCACATAAGTCCTTCCCAACATGCTTTTCGCCTACTGAAATTGGAATTGTGAAAGCTCTTGGATCTGCTTACTTTGATGGAAATTTATTCGACACTAAGGCGCTGCACTCTTCATTCAGCAAAACAACCTTAAACTCTTCAAATTTTCCTTTCTCCAGTAATGCTTCATTGAGAAATTTAGCGTAATTCGGCATCTGCCGTAATGCATCTATCAATGGAACGTTGATATGAATTCCTCTCAAAATGTCTAAAAACATCTCATAATGTGCCCTAACTTGCTTCTTCTTCAGTCAATGGGGAAATGGAGGTGATGGAGGTTTGAACTTAATTACCTCAGTTTCTTGTGATTTCACTCCAGAATTGCTAGGTTTAGCAAGTTCAACTTCTGTAAGTTTTATGTTCGCAGTCGCGATCCCTTCTTCATAATCAATTGATTCGTTATGAGTTTGTGATAGCGAACATGTTACATTTTCCTTGTTCACCTTATCTTCAGCAGATTTCAACTATTTATTTCTAATGTCTTTGCCAATCGTGGTCATCGCCTTGATCTATTCCTTGCCCTCTCGCCTAGTCGATTCTGTATCAGATGGGAATCTTCCCAAGGGTCTCCGCCTGAAATCAGTTGCAAGCTGACCCAGCTGCACTTCCAAATTTCTCATTACTGCCTGTTGGCTTTGCATTGCTGCATCTATTTTCATCATAAATTCCTTTAACAAATTTTTCATGGAGGTGTTCGAAAATTGCTGGTCATTTTGTTGTGACGTAGCATTTCTTTGATAGGGTGGATTCCATAATGAAATTGAATTCTGGTTTTGCTGCCCATTCACTGTATTGTATCCTTACGAATTCCCACTTTGCCTCTGATGATAATTTGAACTGGCTGTATTCCCATTCTTGCTTTGGTTATTCCATGACAAATTGGGATGATTCCTCCACCCAGGATTATACGTGTTGGAATATGGATTGTTTTGGCGGTTTTCTTGAGCATAATTTACTGTTGCTGTGTTGTACGAGCAATTGTCATACTCATGACCCTTTCCGCACAAATCACAAGGATCCTATCGGTTCGGTGTGGACATGCTCTAAATTGTTGCATTTGCATTATTTTTGTTTCGTAAATTTTTCAACATTTCTTCCACTTCTATCATTTCTTATCTGGGTGACGAATTGCCTTCTCCATCTAGATATGTTACAATTTTTACTGCTTTGCTTTGCTTTTCCGTCCATTGATTGTGATTTAGCGAAATACATTCACTTATCTCCAAGGCTTCATTGTAAGTTGATCGATATCTGGGACTGCTTGATTAATAGATAAGTGTCTAACTGTATAATGCACTAAAATGTATGATGTCTCAATCATTCAATAGATGGGCACGCAAATATACGTGGTCGTGTGCAATCAAGTGATAAATTTACAAGTCATCTCCACAGGGACTGGTTTAACTCTAGATAAGAGTTAATCGAAAAGTCAAGTATAGAAAATAAAGAAAAATTTGGCGTGTGATAATTTTTACAAAACAATAAGTTTAATAACATTCAAGTGCGATGGAAATGCTTAAAATGCTATTTGATTGCGAATTTAAATGCAAACGGATGATGCTGCTAACTTCAAAAGCAGACTAATAACAATATATTCAAAACGTGTACTGTGACAGTGTTAAAATAAATGCTAGAAACAGTAGCAAATGCTCCAATGAGATGACAGACTCGGGTTAAGGGTAGTTTGAGTGTGATTAACATGCAACAAGGGTGAGGCTATGGTGAGAAGTAGACTCCGCACAACACGTGGTCTAATGCTCGTTCTCACGATGCATTCATTCGCTTCGAGCTTGAGCTCTCGCATCAAACTTGAAGCTAAAAACAATGAAATGCGCACTAGCGAGGTGACTATCTCTAGCCTCCCTCTTTAACAAGTAGGAGTTCTTAACATTGAAACTAATGGACATGTCTAGGTTATCTCTAATCCTTCTCTCTCTCAAGATGAAAAGACAAGCAAACATGAATGGATGATCAGTCGAAACATGCTTTTAGTTACAACGCCAATTCTGTCTTAGCCTAACATCCCCCTGCTCACCCGAGGAACATACATCACACATTCGTCCCCTCACCTATATGAACTTAGCTCATGATCATAGTAAAAGTAACAATAGCATAGTATGTGAATGCTGTAAATATCATGCAACTACTTTAAATAACAAAACAACAGTTATGAACAATGTAGCAATGAAACAGTAACACTTAGAATAGTATGGGAAGGGTGCTGAACATGATTAACAGAAGAAAACACGAGAAAAACTACGAAATACTATTAAGCTTGAAAGTCTAAGCTATGTTGTGCGAAAACATGGACTACAACCAGAAAATGAAATTACAATATCAAGGCTACAGAATGTAAACAGGAGAAAACACTAAATGAAGAAATGCAGAAGAAAAAAAATGCTGAATGGATGCTTCAGATAACGATGACTTCTCTTCAAGCTGCTCTAAAATCAAGGCTACAGCCAGAATTGGAATCCCTCCTCCCTCTTCTCCAGCCAAAATGATCTTTATATACTCCCCAACTTGCCTAAGATCAACGGTCCAGATTCTAGGGCAAAATGGCCTTTGCTTTTACTCTCCAACGGATAAGATCTGCTTTTTCAGCTTTTCTGAGGCATGTGCAGAGTTGGCACCCTTTTTGCAGAAGTTGCCCCCTCTTGATATAATGCTTACAACATTATCTCGCTTTCGAATGGCTCATCTTTTCTTTCATCAGATTCCCCTAATTCAAGCATGAATTCAATGCTTTTAGAACCTTCAAGCCGTGCAATGATAAAAAGCACTTAGCAAAAGTGGGGATTCTAGAAATGCTATCGATAATGCTGTAAACCTCTACTTCTTAACACAAAAATTCTTAATTCTTTTGTTTTCCAGATCCTTGCCTCTTTTCTAACATGCATCGTGTTTTATAACTAATTCTTTGCCTTAAGGTGGTTTTATGCGTCCAAGTGTAATGATAATGCATGATTTCTTCAATAAATACATCCTTAAGAGGACTAAATAACTCTCTAATTGAGAGTTATCCAACCCCCAGACTTGAATCATTGCTCGTTCCGAACAATGCCTCAGACATCTAACAAAGAATGCCCTTTTTTATGCTCCTAGCATGCATGCTATCAATAAAGTCCATTCCCAAATACTCTGCATTTGCAGTTCTGCCACAGAAATTTTCTACATAAACTATAGCTCTTTAACTTTCGCTAATCACTTTTAGCCTTGCATGCTTTTTAAGATAATTTTTATCCCTAATAAAGAATTCTTCCATGCTAGAATAAGAACTTAAGTTCCCTTAAACACCAATGCCTACGACTCAAAAACATCTCACTCAATCCCTTGATCCTCATAAGTTTAGCCAAAACATCTAATTAAAGCATTTTTCCCACGCACGCACCCTTTTAGCACCTCAAGCCTCCCTCAAACCGACTACACCCAAATTCCATAGTTCTTAAAATGTCACACTTGAGCAAAGCAGCACACTTAAGCAGCGAAAACAACCGAAGTTGAGGCGTTGGAAGGAATTGGAATGCTCTCAGCACTATGGCTACTAGCCTTAGTTCCCGAATGCTTTTCTTTTTTTACACAGCTCGACTTTTTGCCTTATTACAACACTTGGCCTTTGGCCTTATTTAACAACACATTTTTTATCAAGCTTTTCTCACTGTTCACTTTTTTTAATGCTTGTGGCATTGATTTTCTAACATTTTTCTCAAAATGCTTTTTGCATTTTATTCGCATAGCTTAATCAGAATGCTTTGGTTTTTGTTTTGAATTTGAATTGAAATTTCGCTATACGGGCTTGCCCTCACCCCCAAACTGAAAATCTTCATTGTCCTCAATGAAGGTGAGGCTTAGTTCCCCTAAACTCAAGGCTTTCAAGATTTCAATCGAAATGCTTTAAGTTTTCAGATTTTGTATTTTAGAGCTCTCTTATTTCCTTGTTCCGATCAGGAATTAATTCATTGTTAGGTTCGAATTATCTTGAAAAGCATACTCAACTAAAGGCTTAAAGCTAAGCTAAGTCTATAGTTTGCTCGAGAAATTTCTAAAGCAGAACACCATGCAGAGAATATCGGGATTTGACTATTGATAACAAAATCCTAACAACAAAGAAGCAGGGTAACTAAATGCTGCTGGCAACAACATGATATATTCAAACCGACCAGCATAAAACTAAGAACAACAAAAACAGATATCAATTTCACAAAATAAACATAAAAAACAGAGAAACAAAGGATAGCGACTTCCATCAGAACTGGGAACTAGAACTTGAAGCGGCTTGATCAACTTCTTGGCTTTCTTCAGGAAATGGGGAAGGCGGGACCCAAGGCTGGAGCAACTCAACTGGAAACTCAGGAAGCTGAGACTCCCCCATGAACTCTGCATTTCACCGAAGCACACTATCCCATCCTTTGAACGTAATTCCAAAAGGTGCGAAGCTGGACGACCGCATGATTGCAAACTTCTTCGTGAGCTTTCTGCTGAGCCAAAATCTCATCAATGCCAGGAGCAATGCCTTCCATCGTTCCGCTATGAACAACTCTTGCTCGTGCTTCCGGAGTTGCATATGTTGATCTAACTGGAAGTAGCTTGTCTTCAGGCAGTGGTTGAACCCTGTCTTATACAAAGCCTAATGATCAGATGAGGGAAGAATAACTTCCCGTCCTTTTTGTTAATACATCTCTTGATTTCACCGACGATGATCTGCCCTACATCAATGCTCCACCCTTCAAGAATAGCATAAATAAGCAAGGGCAGGCTGCAAATCACCTCAGTTAGATGCGTCATTGGCATGATACTTGTGCGAATGAAATTCATCCAACAATGAGCCTCAGCAGTCAGGTATGATGCGAGCATAATCTTTGTACCCTTCTCAATTTCCAACTTAGCCCCAGGCGCTCCAATCCTTTTTATGCAGGCGCTCAACAAATTCTCCGATGGCTTCTTGATAGCTTTGTTGAACTCGGCATTTGGGATATTTTCCAACCAAAGTAGCTCGTTAATCATCTCGGCACACCAATCAACATCAACTCCTCTAACCCGACTTTTGAACTCAGCTTCTTCGTTGATGTTGCAGTAAAATTCCTTTACCCAATAAGACCTAGTCGGCTCAGATGGCCTAGTGAATGATTCCCAGCTGTGACGTTGCATCTGCTCAACCTGCTTACAGTCGAGACCTTTTCTTACAAATCCTTGCTCCTGCAGACATTGCTTACCTGCCACGAAAATAACCCTTCTCACAGCTTTGGCGCTCACCAAATACCCACCAAAAGCATACCGACTATCATCACTCGGCTCAACTTCTTCAGGCTCTTCATTTCTTACAAGCGGAGAGGCTTTTCTCTTTTGCTTCTAACTTTATCTACCTCGATCTCCTCAGTCGCAGGGGAATCACTTCCTTCCATACTTTCAAAGTCCTCAGGCCTCACCACATAAATTGGCTCGACCATTTCTCCTTGGATTTCTTCAGGCTCTTTTTCCTGGCCAAACGGCCCCATTTCATCTCGGCCTTCTTCAAACTCTGCTTCCCCAACTTTTTCAGCTTCAGGAACTTCATCCCTACTTTTCAAGGATACAGGCTCTTCTTCTCCTAATTTCTCCGTTTCACTAGCGACTGCTGCACCCATTTCTTTAATTACTTCATGCCAAATTTTGGAACGCTCTCGCTCTTCCCTCAACTGCACTTCCATCGCCACATCTTCACCGGCAGAAACTTCTCCTTCCCCCAAAACTTCCTTGCTTGCTGCATTTACTTCTTCAGCAGCCTTTTTTACAACAGAATCTTTAGTGACTGGCTCTGCTTCTTTCTCGACCGCGATGTTTACTCCGACCTCAACAGCGTCCACATGCATAGGCATGGGCTCACTCGAAATTGCTTTGCTTCCCTCCTCAAGGATCGATGGCTCGTCACTTTCAGACAGGGAAGAGTCATCGAAGAAGATATGCTTAATTGGTCTTGGGGCCATGATCGCTACAGGCACTGGAACTTCTTCAACCTCACTAGCTTTGGCACGCTGGACTCTAGTTCGGGGGCCCATAGGAATCAAATTTTTGGAGAGAAAATGCACTTAGGCAAGGGCTCGAGAACAAGGAAGAGGCAAAAGAAGAGAGGAATTATGAATGCTGGAGTTGGAGTGATAAAGACGAAAAGAAATGGGTTAAATATGGCAATGAACAAACGCCTAAGGCAACTACCCCTAAAATAGGCCGGTTTCAAATTTGAAACCCTGATTTTTGCAACGCTTCAATCCCTGCCATCCATTTCCAACTATCACAATGCTTGCCACCATTAATCCCTCTTCTGTCAGACCTAATGATGCAACCTTTCACGCTTTAATTCTGATTTCTTCAACCAACTACCCCTAAATTACTCTAACTTAATTGCAAAAATAACAGGAAAATAACAAAATAAAATAAAATCGTAGACATATTAATGAATTGGAAATATTAGTGCTCAAATAGATGCTTGAAGCTCAAATTAAAGATACCGAAGATTCTAATACTCCAAGAGCTTCTGAATTTCTATTCGCTTGAAAAGGCCCATGAGGATTTTTCTTTTATGAAATCCTCGCCCCAATAATGCTTCAAACGTTGTCCGTTCACCATGAATTCACTCTTGTTCTCTTCATTCATCAGCTTGATGGCTCCGCTTGGGTGTACCTGCACAATTATAAAAGGTCCAGACCACTTCGATTTAAGCTTTCCAGGAAATAGTTTAAATCGAGAATTATACAAAAGTACTCGTTGACCCATTTCAAATGCTTTAGGCCTTATTCTTTTGTCATGCCATGCCTTGCTCTTTTCCTTGTATATCTTTGCATTTTCGTAGGCAAACTGTCTGTGCTCGTCTAATTCGAGAAGTTGAGTCATTTTTGCTGGCCCAGCTGAATTCAAGTCAAGGTTTAGTTTTTTAAGAGCCCAGAATGCTCTATGCTCGAGCTCAAGCGGCAAATGACAAGATTTCCCAAAAATAAGCTGATATAGAGACATTCCCAAGGGCATTTTGAATGTTTTTCTATATGCCCAAAGCGAATCTTCAAGCCGTATTGACCAATCTTTTCTCGAAGGTCCCACAACTTTTTCCAAAATGCTTTTGATTTCTCTGTTCGAAATTTTTGCTTGCCCGTTTGACTGAGGGTGATATGGTGTAGCCACTCGGTGCTTAATATTATATTACATCAAAACATTGGCCATAACTCGATTGATAAAATGTGTTCCCTCATCGCTCACCACCTACCCTCAGCGTTCCAAATCGTGAGAAAATATTTCTGTGCAAAAACCGAATCACTGTTTTGGCATCATTTACTGGGCTGGCAATTGCTTCCACCCATTTTGAAATGTAATCCACTGCAATTATAATGTAAAGATTACCTTTGGATGGTGGGAATGGACCCATGAAGTCGATGCCCCAAACATCAAATAGCTCGACTTCAAAAATGCATGTCATTGGCATCTCATCCTGCACCCCAATGTTCCCATGCCTCTGACATTTATCACATGTCTTAGCAAAATGATGGGCATCCTTAAAGACTGAGGGCTAGTATAACCCAGATTGAAATACTTTGGCGGCGGTTCTCATTCCTCCAAAATGTCCACTGTATGGCGCTTCATGGCATCTTTCAAGGATTTTCTCAACCTCATTTTCTGGCACGCATCTTCTGATGATGTTGTCCGCGCATTGCCGAAACAGAAACGGCTCATCCCAAAAATAAAACTTGACGTCTGCATAAAACTTCTTAGCTTGCTCTCTTGTCAGGTCCGGAGGTAAAATTCCACTAGCATGATAATTAGCAACATCAGCAAACCAAGGTCGTTCTGTGGCTGACAATGCTGTAATCGCCAACAATCTCTCATCAGAGAAACTTTCCATAATTGGAATGTTTTTGTCAGCTTCATTTGTTTGCTTTAACCTTAACAAGTGATCTGCTATAACATTTTTGCTTCCCTTTTTGTCCTCCACTTCGATGTCAAACTCCTGCATTAGCAAAACCCATTGAATTAACCTGGGCTTGGCATCCAACTTACTCATTAGATATCGGATTGCAGCGTGGTCTGTAAACATAACTATTTGTGAGCCCATAACGTAAGATCGAAACCTCAAGAGTGAATACCACTGCTAGTAGTTCCTTTGCTGTTGTTAGGTAATTAATTTGAGCTTCATTAAGAGTTTTGCTGGCATAGTAAATAGGTTGAAGCAATTTGTCCCCTCTTTGCACTAGCACAGTGCCTACAGCGTAATCACTAGCATCACACATCTACTCGAATGGCTTACTCCAATCTGGCGCTATAATGATTGGTGCGGTGATAAGAGCTTTCTTTAACGTATTGAACGCCTTCAAACAATCTTCACTGAAATTGTATTCCCGATTAACTTCTAATAATTCACATAGATGCTTCGATATTTTTTAGAAGTCCTTGATGAATCTCCTATAGAAACCAGCATGCCCCAAGAAGCTTCTAATGCCCTTGACATTACTCGGGGGTTCCAGCTTTTCAATAACTTCAATCTTGGCACGATCAACCTCTATACCTTCTTTTGAAATGCGGTGCCCAAGGACTATTCCTTCCTTCACCATAAAATGGCATTTTTCCCAATTCAGAACTAGGTTTGTCTCCTCGCAGCGTTTCAGAACTCTTCCCAAATTAAGCAGACATGAATCAAATGTTTTTCCAAATACAGTAAAATCGTCCATGAAGATCTCAACAATTTCTTCAATCATGTCTGAGAAGATCGTTAGCATACAGCGCTGAAATGTGGCTAATGCGTTGCAGAGCCCAAAAGGCATTCGCCTAAATGCAAAAATACCATAGAGACATGTAAATATCGTCTTCTCTTGGTCCTTAGGATCTATCATAATCTAATTATAACCGGAATAACTGTCTAAGAATGAGTAGAACTCTTGACCTACTAACCTGTCAAGTATCTGGTCAATGTACGATAAAGGGAAGTGGTCTTTTTTGGTTGCCTTGTTGAGTCTCAGGTAATCCAAACAAACTCTCCATCCAGTAACAGTTCTACTTGGGATTAACTCATTCGCATAATTTTTTATCACTGTCATTCCACCCTTCTTCAGTACGCACTGAACAGGACTTACCCAGTTGCTATCGTAGATAGGGTAAATGATTCCAGCATCCAACCACTTGATCACTTCTTTTTTTACGACCACCTTCATCACTGGGTTTAACCTTCTTTGTTGCTCAATAGATCTGAATTTCCCTTCTTCAAGGTTGATTTTATGCATATAATATGATGGACTTATGCCTGTAATATCAGCAAGTGTCCAACCGATAGTCTTCTTGTAATGCCTCAAAGGTCTAGCAGCATTGCTTCATTTTTCAGAATTAATTCAGCAGATATGATAATGTAAAGAGTATTTTCTGCTCCCAAGTATGGGTATTTCAAATGCTGAGGCAACGACTTGAAGTCTAGCAATGGCGGTTTGTCTAGTGATGGCTCTATAGGCGGATTAATGCTTTCTCCTAAATTTAGAGGCTCAAATTGGCTCATGTTTATCAAAGCATTACATGCTTCTAATTCATCTTCACTTAATGCTTCGAACATTTCCTCTAGCGAGTCTTCTTCACTCATTAAAGTTGCTGATCTGTTTCGCGTAGCAGCTTTTTCTAGGATAGCTTCGGTTGTACTGAAGAAGGAACACTGCTCCATATCAGATAGATATTTCATTGAATTGTCAATGTTGAATTGCACTTCTTGGTCGTTCATTCTTAGTGTTATCGTCCCCTTGTATACATCCACCAATGTACGGCCTGTCTTAAGGAAAGTTCTGCCTAGGATGATTGGTACCTCCTCATCAGCTTCGTAGTCCAGTATAATAAAATCAGCTGGAAAAATGAACTCGCCGACTTGTACTAGGATGTCCTCAATCTTCCCTTCGGGATAAGTAATTGATCGATCTGCCAGCTGGATTGTAACTGTTGTAGGACATGCTTCACCTAGACCAAATTTCTTGTATACAGATAATGGCATAAGATTTATACTTGCGCCTAAATCACAAAGCGCTCGTCCTAATTGTTGCCCTCCTATTTTCACTGGGATGGTAAATGCTCTAGGATCACTTTCTTTGCTAGGAATTCTGCTCTTGACAATAGCACTACACCCTTAGTTTTGTGAAACAACCTTGAATTCTTCAAACTTGCCTTTCTCAGATAATTCATCTTTCAAAAACTTGGCGTAGTTTGGCATTTGCTTCAAGGCATGAACCAATGGGATATTAATATGAATCTGCTTCAATATCTCCCAAAATTTCTCAAAATGCGCTCCAATTTACTTTTTCTTCTGCGGCCTTAGCGGATATGGTGGTGGAGGCGGTTTGAAAACATGTAATTGCTTCCTCTCCTGGTTATTCGACTCTTTGTCCCACCCGCACTGTAAGATCTTCCACAATAGGCTTTGCTTGCATTGGCTGGTTCTTAACAGGCTCAGCTACTCTGTCTTCAGAATTAACTTCAAGTTGTTCCTCCTTTTCTGCTTCAATGCTTCCAGAATCAGGTTCCTTAGATATTTCCTCAAGAACTGCTCTCTTTTCATGAAAAGCTCTGATCTTTGGATTTTCCTTTAATGGCTTTCCACGTCTTAATTCGATAGATTGCACTTGCTCTTTTCCATCTCTTTTTGAAGATTCAGTATCGGATGGCAGCTTTCCCCTTGGCCTATTCCTCAATTCTGATGCTAGTTGACCCACTTGAAGTTCTAAATTCCTCATAGCTGATTGCTGGCTTTGCATAGTTGCATCATTTTTTGCATAGTTGCATCATAGTTCTAAATTCCTCATAGCTGATTGCTGGCTTTCTAATGAAGTGCCTGGAATTTACTGAGGTTGATTTAGCTTTTGATAGCTCTGGTTGTTAAATCCTTGCGTATTCAGATTTGCAAATCCATGTGGTTGCTGCATTTTTGCTTGGCCCTGCTAATTATTCACCACATTACCTTGACCTCCCCACGAGAACTTTGGGTGTTGCCTCTAGCCAGGGTTGTAAGTGTTTGAATACGGATTATTCACTAGTCTTTGATTACTCACATTCCCCATATACATCACTGAGGTAGAGTTGTGTTGGCAGAATTCATATGTGTGCCCTTCACCACAATAGATACTGCTTTCCGCTTGAATTTGATTGACGGGTGCTATACTTTGTGACTTGGTAGTGCCCTCCATTCGCATATTCTTCATTTCATTTGCCATCCTTGCTACTTCAGCTTGTAATGCTGTCAACTCATCCACTTCTAACTGACCTCCTTTCTTCACAGCATTTCGCCTTGGCTGGGACCATTAATTGTTGTTCATTGAAAATGTTTCCAGAATATTATAAGCTTTTCTATATGTCTTATTCATCATTGATCTATTGGCCTTCGTATCAAGCATTATCTTGGATGGGTTATTCAGACCATTGTAAAATTGCTCCATTTGCACTGGATAAGATATACCACTCTGCAGACACCTTCTTAGCAAATCCTTGTAACGTTCTCATGCCTCACTTACTGATTCATCTTCATGTTGCCGAAATTC
>JBBMKA010017001.1:0-30622 GCA_037833695.1 Sechiopsis laciniata
ATATATATATATATATATATATAAATAATTTTATCCATAATTAATGTTATCACCTGACTAATTAAAGGCTATCGACTAATTAATTGAAAGTTATTAATTGAACAAATTGAAATTTGAACAGTTTAATAATTTTATAGTGATAAAGCCAATTTTTTAATGTATATGTAATTGTTTTTAAAAAGTGTTACTGATCATTTATTTTGCTATACATCTAAAATTCTCACTTTTCTCCTTTTCTAAATGTTAAATATGAATTACACATCAAATTGTATTAACTCTTATGCTGAGTTTAGATGAACTTTGAATTTGTTTTGGGATTATGTTAAATAACCATGTGGTGTGTGATTATGCTATGATATATAAAGCACATTGAGATCTCTTTCTTCTTTTGAGAGAAATCCTAACCACCATTTAAAAGTTCTTGAAATCTTCTTCAATGACAATCATGAATGAGTTTGATCTAGATTGATCTACTCACATTTTGAACAGTGTGGAGTAGGCTAGTCCGAACCACTTTACATCGGTGTATTATTTTATTTTCCATCATTCTTACTTTGTTTTGATTTTCATCATTTGATCTTGGATTTAGAATGCATAGATCTGGATTTTATTTACAATCGGTATCATAGTCGATTTCTTAAGGCGATCCATGTAGCAAAATTGTGTTTAGCTCGCTTTAGTTTTGAAAATTCTTTAATCCATCGTTCCAATAGCAGTAATCGCTACATCAAGCTTCGATTTAGTCAATCTCAAAATTACCATTGTTTATGTTTGAGATTTCATTCATCGTTGAGTATTATTGGAGATTTGATTTCGGTGGGTTCTCCCAATTTCGATACTGATTTGTTGAGATGTCTGGCAATTTCTTTGTTATTTGGCAATTTTGGCAGCGTGAAATTAGTAATTCATTTCGGCAATTAGTTTTTGCAGCGGCGATATAATAATT
This sequence comes from Sechiopsis laciniata, assembly GCA_037833695.1. Classification (NCBI taxonomy): domain Eukaryota; kingdom Viridiplantae; phylum Streptophyta; class Magnoliopsida; order Cucurbitales; family Cucurbitaceae; genus Sechiopsis; species Sechiopsis laciniata. The sequence goes on from JBBMKA010017001.1 coordinate 947, forward strand.
TCCATTTAAATTGAATTGTTCAACGTCATTTGGATTATTTTTGTGGTATTTTAATATCTCAATTTGGCATTTCAAGGCATTTTTTAATGGTGCTTACTGTGCAATCAGCACAATTTTGTGAAATTCAATTAAAACTTGCAATTTGTGCATTAGCAGCCTTTGATCTCAATTAAATTGAAATTTCTGAAGCTTCAGCGTGGATTAATCATGGGAATTCTCACTTTTAGAATGAAACTTTTTAATCCTGACTCACTGTAAGTAAGAATGAGAAAATGAAGTTGTCTGGAAAGCTTTTAAATGGTTTATACATTTTGCAAGGCAAGGTTTTTCAGTAAGAGATTAATGTAATATCTGATAAATTTGAAACTCCATTTGAAATTTTGACAGGTTCTCTACCCGAAGTTAATTGGTTGTTTTTTGAGTATTTGTTTGTGCTTCTGTTTCTTGTCATTCTGATTAGCACAGTTTGTTAGTTTGTTTCAGCAGTTACATGGATGTTTGACATATTTTTGTGCAGCGTTCTGAGCATTCAATTTTTTTATTCGGACTTTGTATTTGAGGGTCATTTTGGGTTATAAATGCATTGATTATGAAGAGTTAGTTTATACTAGTTTTGTTTACTCTAGTTTGTGCTGTTTATGTCGTCTAAGAGGGAATTTCCTCTTTTGCTTCATTCCATGTTACTTGGCAACATTTGTTTATGAATTATCTGTTTTGAAAGATATTCTTTTGAAGACAGGTTCAGGTTGTCGTTGGTGGATTTAGTTCACCGTCCTGCTGAAGTTCTCAAGTTCTAAGGTTTTGAAGACCGTTTCTGATTTGCTCGTGCTGAGTAAAGTTTTGATCCAATTTTTCCTGGAGTTCTAATTTTATGATGCCATTTTTTATATGTACTTCAAGAGGGTAATTTGTTAAATATGAATAACACATCAAATTGTATTAACTTTTAGATGAACCTTGAGTTAGGTTAGGTTAACTAAGGGTGTGTGATTGTGCTATCATATATAAAGCACCTTGGGTCTCCTTCTTCTTTTAAGAGAAACTCTAGCCATCATTTGAGAGCTCTTGAAATCTTCTTCAATGACAATTATGAGTAAGCTTGATCTAGATTGATTTACTCACATTTTGAACAGTAGAGTAGGCTAGTCCGAACCACTTTACATCGGTGTGTTATTTTCTTCTCCATCCTTCTTACTTTGTTTTGATTTTCATAATTTGATCTTGGATTTAGAATGCATAGATGTGGATTTTATTTACACTAAATTTTTATTTTTTCCTTTTTTCTTTTTCTCACTTGAATTACTTAAAATATTTATCTTACTTTGTTTGATTGTCTTTAAAGTTTGTAATGTGTTAAATTTCAAATTAGATTTAGTTTGAATTCATTACTTTTATGTTCTTTATTGGCCTTTGATGATTACTGTACCAATGTATAGTAGTTGTAAACACGAGATTTCGACAGATAAATAGAATTGAAACACGTGTAAATTAAAAATTTGTAATTTATATTGATTTGAATATGTGCGAGTGTGGGGTACAATCTCTAATTTACTCCTCTAATTTTTTCTCTTTCATATACAATTTTCTCAAGTGCCTTTCAACTTATTATTCTTGAGGTTGAATTTGTCCTGAGGGCTTCACAGCTTATTCTTAAAATGGAACTTGTCTCAAGAACTTTGTAGCTTGTTCTTGAGGTTGACTTGTTTCGAGGGCTTTGAAGCTTGTTCTCGATGTTGGATTTGTCATGAGGGCTTCTCAGCTTGTTCTCAAGGTTGGCTTTATTAATGTTTGATCAGTCTCTGACTTGTTGATTTTTGATCGGTCGTTGACTTGTTGATCTTCTTTGATGATCGGTCTTTGACTTGTTAATCTTCGATCGGTCGTTAACTTGTTGATCTTCTATGTTGATTGGTCACTGACTTGTTGATCTTTGATCGGTCGTTGACTTGTTGATCGATCTATAACTTGTTGATTTCTTTGATGATCGGTCTTTGACTTGTCGAGCTTCTATGTTGATCCGTCTCTGACTTGTTGATCTGTTTGAATGATGCACTTGAAGAATATGATGTGGGTTCTTCGTATTTGCTTGTCGATTTATGGGATTTCTTGACCTTCAAAAGGGTGAGATTTAGAGAGTTTTCAGTTTGGTGGAATTCTCTCTGGAGCTTCACATTTCAAGCTCATTTGAAATGAAGAGAACTCCTCTATTTATAAAGTTCTCATGAATCATGAGCTTGGGCCTTGATGGGCTGACCCTCAGGCTTGAATTTCATGGCTTGGTTCACTAAACAAATTTGATATAGTTTACTTTTGACCCAAATTCAAAATAAACCAATTTTGGTCCAATTTAATTTTGAGAAATATAGTCCCAAAATTTAATTTAATTTCGCGGGATAATGAAATTTCTCGATCATCAGTAGTTTTTTACTTAGTTTTTCTATGGTCTTACCTTATAAATGGTTGTTGTATTGAGGCCATATGACTATAGGTCCATGTGCATGACTTGATAGTATATACAATTTGCTAGCTTGAGTAAAGCTTTATTGGTTTGATATTGTCTATCTCAAAGTTGAAAGTTCCAACTTATTAGGCGGTTTGAAAATTGTTTGATTTTAAAATTAATTCTATAAATATTACTTATACATTAATTTTTATGCTTTTAATTTTTTTTTGTCTACTTTTTATCTGTGTTTTCGAAGTTTTATTATATTTTTTTATTTATATTTCAAAAATTCAAGTCATGTTTTGAAATTAAAGTCGTCGGTAGCAGTTTGCTTTTTAATATTTGAAAATTAATTAAATAAATACAACTTTCTATACCTATTCTTTAAATTATTTCTATACCTTTTAAAAAATATATATTTATATATCTTAAAAAGTTATTCCCACATTTTCTACAAAAAATTTATTCCTTAAATGATTTGATTTTTATCTATACTATTGTAAATAGAACATTGTTATTTATACTGTCAAAACTTATTTAACATTTATTTAGCAAGAATAATAGTTTAGCTTCGTAATGCGTTTTGTTGTTAAACTAATATATAATTCAATTAGTTGGAAATGATATAATTAATAGAGTTGGTGGCGTGTTGGTAATTAGTTGGAAATAGCATAATCAATAGGGTTGGTGGCGTGTTGATTTTTTATCTTCTCATTCCAACCTCTCATTTCAATCTCTCATTCAAACTCTCATTCAACTTCTCAATTCCAACCCTTCATCCAATCTATTATCCAACATCTCATTCAAACTCCTTATTTCAACTTTTCTTTTAAATAATTTTTAAAAAATAAATATGTGCGATATATTATCATAGTTTTTTGGGAAATGATATTAAATAGACAATTTTCAAGAAATATTTGCAAATATAGGTCTAACTTTCTTTTTGCATTTTTAATTTTTGTTTTTAAATTTTGAATTAATCTTCTTTTATGAACCTCATTTTGCCCTTTAATACATTAATTGATTTCGTTTAATATTCAAAATGTCATCTTTATACTTTTCATAAGTAATAAATGCCAAATTCGAAAATGCCTTCTTCATACATACTATAGTAATTGTCAAATTAATTGGTCGGATTTTTAATTGATTCTTTCATTTCTCTCACCTCTTTATTTCCTATTTCATTAAATTAATTGTCAAATTCTCTCACATCTTCAAATTAATTTGTCTAATTCTCTCACATCTTTTGCCTTTTTCGATTCTCCAGTACTCCAATCTTTTTCTCTATTCTCAAGTCAGAAAGCTTCAGCCTCCATACATTCCGACGACCTATTCTTTTTTTGTTGACCACTTTATCCTACCATACAGTATTTTTTTTCCATTTTAGTTATTCAATCCTCCGACTTCACAGTAGTAGTTATACGTAGTAATCATTCAAAACTTTTTTATTTGTTTTTCTTCTTGAATTCCCTTCATTTCATCCCATAAAAAGCTCACTGTTCATTCTCCGGATTCGATATGACTAAGATGATATAGAATGATTTTTTTTTTCTTTCTATTTCATTAATTTTTTTGCATTATATTCAAAAGAAATTCATCATGTACCATGTCTTTAATCATGATTCGATTTGTCTCATACTCATATGTTTTAAAATAATATTTACACATTTTAATTGCAATGTACTGTTATAATTGATTTTAAACACATTTACAAGATTGTATAATATATGCGATACAGTATATGTTTTCATAATGGGCATTATATATCATGTATGACTTATACGGTACAAATAATGTTTACTGTCCATTCTATTCATATTCAGTACATCTTCTAAACTCCTATTGTAATCATAACATATTCATTACGCAATACCTATTGTCTACACATTTATAGTATACGTATAATAATATATTACAGTACTCTATGGACATGTTAGTGATAAAGTGCAACTTCTTCTTATAGGTTCTTTAAGTATCCCAATCTGTATTGCACATAGTGGACTCTCCATGCACGTCATCTTCTACTACAGATACGTCATCCACCTGTATATGCTCGTCCTCATCACTGGACTCTCTATGCACGTCATCTAAATTCATTTCAGTTTCTTTTCCCTCTAATTTCTACAGTAAACATGTAATTAACCAATAAGAACATTGTATACAATACAGTATAAAATTGTCCATACCTCAAAATCGTAACCGAAAAGTACTATTGCTGTACATGTCCTTTATACCTACTCCTACCGTATTTCCAGACACTATTTCTTCCTTTCCACATTGTTCTTCAACACTGTTTTTAGTATTCATACCTATTTCAACTTCAACGTCCCTTTGTGTCCTATCTCCTACTTTCCCCGCTTTCACCATTTTAATACCCTAATGACCAAATACAACCCACTTAACTATACCAACTGTAGCATACAAAAATGCAGTAAACAAATTTGAAAAAAACCAGAACGAAAAGTTAAAATCTTATCCAACAACCACTATACAGTATATGCATTTACTGACTCATTTAGTTTAACAGAAAAACTATAATATCCTCTAATTTATTGACGATTATTACAAAATCTCAAGACTACAACACTCATATCTCCAGAATCCCCTCACTCCCCACTATCGAACAACGAATTGACTGTATTTAAAAAACCCTAAAAACTAAATATAACTATAAACCTACCGTATGATGAACTTCAGTTCTTCTTTCGTCGTGTTTCCGATTTCGATCGTTAATTGCAAGAACATTGAAACGTCATCGAGATTGTGCAACCAGGGGATTTTTCTGGAGAAATCAAGAAGAATACGAAATGAAGGAAAATTCAGAAGAAAATAAATGAAATGACGGTTTCTTTTTTAGTAAAATATTGTCTTTAATTTTCGTAATAAATGCACGGTAATTTAGGGGTTTGTGGGTATGGAATGTGGTACAATTAATGCCTCTTAAATTCGTGCCTGATTGATTGGAATGTGAGACGGTTTCCCTTTTATGATTTTTCCTTCCAAAATTAAAAAACCAACTATTTGAGGGTTTTCTTGTAATTGATTATTTGCAGAATTTATAATGTAATAAAAGAAAATCTACATTTGCTGATATTTTTCCAACCGTATATTTGCAAATGCTTTTTATCTATGGTCTATTTATGAAAAAATCTCTAGTTTTTTTTTTTAGAATTAATAAATAAAACTAACTTGCTAACCTTTAAAAAAAAACATTAATAAATGATTAATATATTGTAGATTTAATTTTGTCAAGAAAATAAATTTACCATTTATATTGTCCCAAGGAACAGACCAGCGGTTGAAGGCAAGGACTTCAAGGCACGCTTCTTTCAGAGATTCGTGGTTCGAGGCCGCTAGAAAGCACTTAAACTAGAATACCCTTCGAACTATCCCGATTCCCCGGATATAGGGTAGTGAAACTCTGACTTCTCGGTTTTCAAAAAAAAAAAACCATTTATATTGTATAAAATAATATAAGTTTGCGATTTTTTAAGTTTTTATAAAAATTTAAATCAATAAAATAAAAATAAAAATTCTATAAAAATGTGTTTTAACAAAACAACTAAACTATATAATAAGTATATCTCAATTTTCATATTTAAATGTATTTAGAAAGTAATTCGAATTCTCAACTCCCTACTATATATATATATTAAATAAAAAAAATAAACATATAAAAAGAAAAAAATAAAATAAAATATACAAAGAACAAATAAAATAAAATAAAGAAAGAAAGAAAAAAATTATAAAAATAATGTAGATAATAAAATAATTGTATATAAAGAATTAAACAATGATGAAAAAGTAAGGTAAACAAATATATTAAAAATTAAAAAATGAACGAAAGTATATTTAAATTCAAAAGTCAACAAGATAAAAATGTTGATTCTAAAAAAAAGAAGAAGATAAGAACGTATAAAAACATCCGAAAGAAAAAATAGGTTGAGATGAAGAAAGAATAAAAATTAGTCATAAATTGGAATTAAACTTAGCAATTATGAGACACCAACTTTTTTATTCTTGTCTCCTTAGAATTCAAGGACACAGTAATAATCTATAGAACAAATCCCGGTCAAGTAAGGTCGTATTATGAGATACCAACTCATTTCATAAAATATGTGCATTTTTAATTAATATATACAATAACATGTATTTTTTAATATTTTCACTAGCATATTAAGTTGACAATTAATAGATTAATATTTCATTTCTAAAACAAAACAAAATTGTTTTATGATAAAAAAAATTAAGGAAAAATTGTACAAACCACTTCTATGATGTTTGTAACAATTAAATCTTTAAACTCTCAATTTTAGTAATCATCATTAAAAAAGTTTGATAAGTGTTGCAATTAATTACTTTTAAGAAATTTACACATCAGAGGGTAAAATTGTCTTAAGTTTCGTTTCTTTGTTTGACCATGGTGAGGCTTTGCCAAAAATACTCGAAATAGAGTTCATATATAATCTTCGAGATGAATTCAAATTTTTTTGTCTCAATGTGAAGTTCGAAACGTTTTTGTCCTACACCAGAGCGTTTGTCGTCATGGTTTCGAATCTCCACATTGATATGATAGCCTTCTCCAAAAAACCTCATATTAATGGAGATCATACTACTTTTCCTACAAACATCCATATTTAAACTTAGTTTTTATGCGACAGTTGTGGCAGTTACTACGTCACCTTCCAAGGATACTGTGAAATGGAAATAGATTAACATCAAACTAGATAACTAATCGCGCCACCGACCTATTCGGTAAAATTAGTTTTCTAAATTTAACCATCAAAGAAACAGAATTCCTAATCTTCATTACAAGCTCTAAAAATTTAACAACTATTTTCTTGTAAAATAAAATTTAAGTGAGAATTTTACTCCTACCCAAGCAAACAGAAACCATAAATACTATTATCTGCTATAAAAGCCCTGTTACATCTCCATGGATTAACAAACTCGCAGTCTCGGATTTGGATTGGGTGGAAGAAAAAACAAAAAAAATCAAAATAATCAATCAAATAACAATGGATTTCAGAGCCATATCCATTATAGTAGTTGTAAATTTCCTCCTTTTCTCTGCCGCAAAGGCTTTGAATATCACCAAACTCCTCGGCAAATACCCCGATTACAGCAATTTAAACGATTTACTCATAAAAACAAATCTTGCTGGTGAAATTAACAGCCGCTCAACCATCACCATCCTCGCCCTCGACAACGGTGCTGTTTCAGGCCTCTCGAGCCAGCCGATCGACGTTGCGAGACGGATCTTGAGCGTTCACGTCATTCTCGACTACTACGACTCTCAAAAGCTCCAAAAATTGTCGAGCGATAACGCTACCGTTCTCCCCACATTGTTTCAAGCGAGCGGCGGCGCCGTGAATCAGCAAGGTTTCATCAAGGTTGAGAAGGATAAAGATGGCGATGTTTCGTTTGGGTCGAACGTGAGAGGAGCGAATGCCGATTCAAAATTGGTTAAATCGGTTATCTCTCAGCCGTACACCATTTCTGTTCTTCAGATCTCATCTCCAATTCAGGTTCCTGGAATCGAGACCAGGCCAAAAACTAACGGCACTGCTTCTCCACCAGCTAATGCATCTTCTCCTAAGAAATCGCCGTCTCCTTCTGCCGATACTCCGTTGGAGGCTGATGCACCCGCTGCTAAGTCTCCGAAGACTGATGCTCCTACCGCTAGGTCTCCGAAGGCCGATGCTAATTCGCCAGTGAACTCTCCACCGAAGCCCGATGCCGATTCACCGAGTGCGGCGGATGGTGGCAATGCTGAAGCAGCTGCACCAGGAGCTGGAGATGATTCCAGTGCCTCGCGAGGAAACTGCATTGGAGCTGCGGCGGTTATGGCGATGATCACGTTGTTTTTGGCTTTGTGAGCTAAGTGTATTGCATGAGAATAAAAAGCAGAGGGGAGAGAAAATAAGTGCTCAATTTATTTCCATGTATTTTGAGTCTCTCGACATTTAAATGTTGAGAGATCTAAATTTTTGACCGAGTAGTTATCACTTACTAGTGATCCAGTAGTTGTCATTTAATCACCTCTAATCCATTATCAAGTGGTGAGTCATTTGATATATTCTTATTAAGTTTTTCATTATGAGAGTACGGGAAGATTCAAATCTATAACTATAAAAAACAATTACAAGGTACTGCTTGATTGCTGACAAAGAAGGACAGCTGAATCCGATAAAAAAGCAGAAGGTTTATGGTATTAATGTTATTCTAAATAATTCAAATTATACAGATTCATCTAGAAATTTTAAGGGTGATAATCTTGATTTGAGTTTGAGAAATTCAAGCTCAAAACAAAATGACATCCCTAATGCTTCCATATATATATATATGCACCTCTATAAATGGACGCTGGTTGGCAACAACAATATTGTTGCGATTAGTAGTCGGAGGTCTCGCTGCCCGGTCAACGAGGGGGGGTGCGGGGCAACGCCCCCATTGCATAAACGTTTTTCACATTGCAGCAAACGCATCTCGCATTGCAGCAATGTAATTTGCTTTCGTTTAGCGCATCCTGCATTGACACTCAGCAGCGTAAACGCTTCTGTATTTTGTTGCCCGTTCCGCATGTGCTTATGTATCCGAGGTTTAATGAAAGTGCATATATAAACTCGAATTAAACCGTAACCTATTATGATATTCTGTATGTTTTGTAATTCGTTTCTCCTTAATAAAATTTCTTCTCTTTTCTACTCGTAGACTAGTTAACACAACGTTAGTAAACCACGTAAATTTCTGTATTGTTTTTTCTTCTTTACATTTTTTCTTTATCTTCGCATCGGTTGTTGATTGCCGTTTTCATAACAAATACAATCAAGGATTAACAAAAATCTTCTTTTATTTATCCAAATTAAATTTATGGGTTTTTTTCTCTGCCAATTTATCATGAATGGCTAAATTTGCAGCAAGAATCAAGTGGAAATGTAAAAAAAAATAAAAAATTATACAATGGAGGGAGAAGAATAATAGGTACTTGGATAGTGAAGCCCTGCAGCTGCTCAGCCAAAGATCATTCAATCTCCAAGTTCATTTAAAATACAGATACACGGCCAATTCAGCGGGCAATTCTGAGCTGAAAAAGAAATATTCTTGATTTTTAGACACCTTTCTTTTTGTGGTATTTGATAATTTACTATTGTTTAGCCAAAAGAAGGCCAACGGTTTTATTAATATTTTAGAAAAAAAATGGGAACAAAGAAAAATGAAATAAATACAGTTTTCTGAATTGAACAATTATATCGTTTTTATCTTTTTAAATTTGTATGGTGTTTATTTTTCTTTTTAAATTACGAAACTAATATTTTCAGCCCATATTGAATGTTACGCTTTGCTACAAGTGCTTTGTTTGTGACAAGGCATTTTCGTTTTACCAGACTTTGGGCGGACATAAATATTAGAGTATGTACTAGTTTGTTATATTTTGGTTTAGTAGTTGGTTAAGGTTTGTTGTATTATGTTAGTTTCATTAGTTATTTTCGTTTTAGGTATAAATACCTTTTTTTGGGATCTGTCTCAAAAAAAAAAAAAAACATTTTTGGATCATCAATAATATTGAGCCATTTTCCCAAATTACATTCTGTAAAATGGTATCAGAGCAACATCAAAAAAGATTTCTCCCGAGTTACTTTCTTTTCCCATGCATGATCGCCTTTTCTCTTTTCTCTTTTGCGATGGTTTCCAACTCTTTGGAACCCATTTTCACCACCATTTCTTCTACTCAAACTTCATTAGTTTTTGATTTGCTCACAGAACACAATTACATTACTTGGAGTCGTTCGATGATGTTGAGACTCTCAATTCGAAATAAATTGGATTTATTGACGACACTCTTCTAAGGATTTCTTCGACCATTCTTTTTACAGACTCTGATTTTGATATCTAGACATACCTCAACTCAAGCAAAGATAGCATGCATCTCACAAACTGAACTGCAATTTAACGACAATAAAGCAAGGAGAGAAGACTATGCCCACATATTTCTCTTCTCTAAAAATACATCTGGGATAAGTATGCTACCTAGCACCCTGCTCGACATGTACTTGCTAAGGTGTTAAGGGACGACAAACCCAACCCAGATTTCCACATTAGTATGTCATACACCTTCATGACAATAAAGCAAGGAGAGAAGACTTTGTCCACATATTTCTCTTCTCTAAAAAAACATCTAGGATGAGTATGCTACCTAGCATTCTGCTCGACATGTACTTGCTAAGGTGTTAAACATCTAGGATGAGTGGCGACTCATAGGCAGTGGCTTGGTTAAGGGAACCCACCATGCTACCTAGCATCCTGCTCGAAATCTACTTGCTAAGGTGTTAAACATCTAGGATGAGTGGCGACTTATAGGCAGTGGCTTGATTAAGGGAACCCACCATGCTACCTAGCATCCTGCTCGACATGTACTTGCTAAGGTGTTAAGGGACGACAAACCCAACCCAGATCTCCACATTAGTATGAAAATGTCCGCTTTGGGCATACACCCTCATGACTATACTTTTTGTTTCACCCAAAATACCTCATACCAAATGAGATATTCCTTATAAACCCATGATTTACCCATTATTAAACCTGTTAGAGTTAAATATATATATGTATTTAGTAAGTTTATTGCTTAATAGATCTAGGCCCGTTAGGCCCATTATAGTACTTATATAAGGCGTTGCCTCTCATCTAATAAAACACGACTCTTTAGTCACAAGCTCTCAATTACATGGTATCAGAGCATTGAGTTTTTTGTTAGTCAAGGGAGTCGTCAAAAGGTCGCCAAAAATTCACCACCGCCGAAATCTGGTAGTCCACGTCCCGATCTACAATCTATCAAAATATCGAAGGATTCCGACCAGTCGTTAGTCAGTAATAGTCGTCGAAGTAGTTCGACTGTCGTCGACTTGCAGCCGCACTTGAGGTGTGTTCTAGCTCCGATCGAAGTGTTTTTCGTTGGGTTTTTACGGGACAGCAAGATCGATAGGTTAGGGTATTTCGTTTTTGGTTTCTGGCATCAGTTTGTCTCGAGATTGACGATTGCACGCTGTTTTAGGCACTTTTTGCACTTTTTGTCTCAAGATTGGCGATTGCACGCTGTTTTAGGCACTTTTTGCTATTGTTTTTACTGATTTTGAGACTATTTACTGCCCTAGTTTGTTTAATTTTAGTGAATATGGCTGAGAATAAACAAACAAGTGTTATCTCCCACTCGATAGAAATCACGAAACATAAGTTGAATGACACGAATTACCTAGATTGGAATCGAACGATTCAAAATCATTTATTGAGCAATGAAATGGAGGATCGCATCGATGGTGATTCGCTTAAGGAAGATGTGGAGAAAAAGATGTGGAATCGGATTGACGCACGCTTGTATAACCTGATCACGAACTTGATGAATGATGAGATCGTGGATCTGGTGAGCCATTGTACTACTGTGAAAGAACTTATGACATTTGTAGAATTTTTATACTTTGGAAAGGAGCAAGTTACGAAGACATATGACATCTGCTCGTCTTATTCCCATGCTGATCGCAATGGAGAAACTCTTATGGCCTATTACACGAAGCACAAGCGAGATGGTGCTAAGTTGAATTCTCTCATGCATTTTAGTGTTGATATCACGGTACAACAAGCTCAGAGAGAAAAGATGGGGTCATCAGCTTCCTGAGAGGTCTTAGCCCAGAATATGAGAATGCAAGGTCTCAGATCCTGTCTGGAACTAAACTTCTGTATTTGGATGATGTGTTTCGCCAGTTTCAACGCACGGAAATGAGTGTTATAGAGCAGTTGAATAATGCTTTTATTGGGAGGAACAACTTACGTAGTGGAAGAAAAGTGAATCCTCCTATATCGACATCTGGATATGATCGACGCCAAGATAACAGTGGTGACAAGTAGCGTCCAGAAGCTCGAGGAGAGATGATCTGCTATTATTGCCATAAATTGGGTCATATTAAGAGGGATTGCAGGAAATTGCAGTATCAGAATCAGAGGCTCTAGGCAGTCCATCTCGTATCCAATTACAGTGTTCCTACTGATGAGTTTGCTAAAATTTGGGTTTCTTCCACTTCTCGCAACCATCATCTTCAGAACCCCCACGTACTGCAACTCTGGCTGAATCAAGTAACAATCACTGTCTACTTTCGTTGTCTACAAAGTGGGTCATAGACTATAGGGCGACTGCTCACATGATAGGTAACATAAACTTGTTTTCTACTCCATTGTCGTTTGTCCATTTCCCTGCTATTACCTTGGCTGATGGATCATTTTCTCCTGTCAAGTCAGGATCAGTTACATTCACCCCCACTCTATCTTTGTCTTCTGTCTTTTGTCTACCTACATTCTCATATAACCTAATTTTTGTGAGTCAATTATCTCGTAATCTACATTGTTTTGTTTCATTTTTTCCTGGTTATTGCTTATTTTAGGATCATTTGACGAAGAAGATTATTGGTAGGGGATATGAAGCTGGGGGTCTCTACATCTTGGATCAGCAACCAGTCTAAGCTATGGCATGTGCGAGTACTACGTCTCTATTCATGGTTCATTATCGGATGGGTCATCCATCTTTGTCTGTTTTAAAGAAATTGTTTCCAGAATTCAATAAGGTGCCGTCTTTAAATTGTGAGTCATACCAGTTCGCAAAATTTCATCGTTTGAGTTCGAGTTCTAGGATTAATAAACAAGCTAACACTCCATTTGAGTTAGCTCATTCAGATGTTTGGGGCCCGAGTCCTATTGTGTCTAAAATATGGTTTCATTATTTTTTTACATTTGTTGACGACTTTTCTCGTCTTACTTGGATTTACCTAATGGAAAATCGTTTAGAATTGTTTTCTCACTTTTGTATGTTTAATGCCAAAATTCGCAATCAATTTAATATGTCTATCAAAATTTTATGCACTGATAATGAGGGTGAATACTTTTCGGGCATTATCGGTGCTTACTTTCGTGAGAAGGGTATTGTTCATCAATCATCTTGTGCGGACACTCCATCTCAAAATGGGGTGGCTGAACGAAAGAAAAGGCATTTGCTCGAAACTGCTAGGGCTTTGTCTTTTCAAATGAATGTTTCGAAACAGCTTTGGGTTGATGATGTTTTCACAATATGCTTTCTCATTAACCGAATGCCATCCTCTTTCCTAAGAAATAAGATTCTGTTCCAAGTGTTGCTTCTTTCCAAGGAAATGTTCCATATCCTAACCAAAATCTTTGGGTGTACATGTTTTGTTCGTGATGTTCGTCCTCAACGGACCAAGTTTGATCTTAAGTCTTTAAAATGTATCTTCCTTGGGTACTCTCGTGTCCAGAAGGGTTATCATTGTTATTGCTCGAGCACAGATCGCTACGTTGTTTCCTCTGATGTTACCTTATTTGAGGATACTCAATTCAGTCCCGATTTCAGTCTTCCACTTGTGAAGGATGATTTGTTGGTTTATGAGTTGGTGTCTTCATCTGGTAGTTCAAAACCACCTCCACAGATCCCTGTCCCGTCTCGTCCACCTATTACTAAAGTCTACACTCGACGTCCGCAACCCTCAGAGCCATGCCCTATACCTGTGAATTCTTCGTCATCTGACTTTGCAACCTAACGATTATCTTGACTTGCCCATTGCTCTTTAAAAAGGTAAGCGCTTTTACTATCTCCTCGTTTGTGTCTTATCATCAATTGCCCTCCACATCTTTTTCGTTTCTTACTTCACTTGATTCTGTGTCTGTTCATAAAACCATTGGTGAATCCTTATCCCACTCTGAGTGGCACCAGGACATGGTAAAAGAGGTGGTTGCGTTAGATGCAAATGGAACTTGAGAACTAGTAGCTCGTCTAGAAGGAAAACAGACGATCAGATGTAAGTGGTTGTTTGCTATTAAGATGAACTCTGATGGATAGTAGCTAAGCTCAAAGCATGTTTGGTTGCTAAGGGGTATGCTCAGACATATGGGATTGATTACAGTGAAATTTCTCCCTAGTTGCGAAGATGACGTCCATTCGCCTGTTTATTTCACTCGCTGCTACGAATGATTGGCCACTGTAATAGCTTGATGTTAAGTATGCATTCTTGCATGATGAACTCCTCGAGAAAGTGTATATGGAGCAACCACTTCATTTTGTTGCTCAGGGGGAGAATGCCAAAGTCTGTTGTCTCCATAAATCCTAGTATGGCTTGAAACAGAGCCCATGGGCATGGTTTGGTAAGTTTAGTCAGGATCTAGAGAAGTTTGGAATGTAGAAGTGCTCTTCAGATCATTATGTGTTCTATCGTTGGTCTGAATATGGGATTCTGCTACTTATGGTTTATGTTGATGATATCGTGATTACCGGAAGTGATGATTCCAGGATGGTTTCACTAAAGGCCTTCCTCCATAGCCAGTTTAGTACCAAAGATCTTGGAACTTTGAAGTATTGTTCTTGATTTGTTAACTGAAATAGGGAAGTTAGGCATGAAACCGTGTAGTACCCTGATGATACCAAACCAACAGCTCGTCAAGGAAGATGAAGCTTTTTCTGACCCCAAGAGATACAAAAAGGTGATTGAGAAACTGAACTACTTGACAGTCACAAGACCAGATATTTCATCCTCCGTGAGTATCGTGAGTCAGTTTATGTCATCCCCCACAATCGACCATTGGACAGCGTGTAACAGATTTTAAGTCATCTCGAGTTTGCTCTTGAAAGGGGTGTTTATACAAGAGCCATGGACACTCCAATATTGAATGTTTTTCGGATGCTGTCTGGGTAGGTTTTAAGGAAGATAGAAGGTCAACTTCAGGTTATTGTGTGTTTATGGGAGGAAATTTGGTATCATGGAAGAATAAGAAACAAAACGTGGTGTCTCGTTCAAGTGCTGAGTCAGAGTATAGAGCTATGTCTCAAGTGACATGTGAGATAGTATGGCTAGTTTAACTACTTAATGAAATTGAAGTGAAAACCACAATACCTGCAAGACTATGGTGCGAAAATCAAGCAGCGATCCACATTGCCTCCAATCTAGTGTTTCATGAGAGAACTAAGAACATTGAAGTGGACTATCATTTTATTTGAAAGAAGATACAACGGGGTTTGATTCGACCAGTTATGTGAAAACTGGAGAACAGCTGGGTGATATCTTCACCAAAGCATTGAATGGAGTCCGGATAAGCCACCTCTGCAACAAAGTGGGCATAATAGATGTATTTGCTCCAGCTTGAGGGGGAGTATTAGAGTTAAATGTACATATGTATTTAGTAGGATTATTGCTTAATAGATTTAGGCCCGTTAGGCCCGTCAGACCCATTGTAATACTTATATAAAGGCATTGCCTCTCATCTAATAAAACACAACGACTCTTTAGTCACAAGCTCTCGATTACATAACCAATGTGGGATTGCTACCAATTTGTTTGTATTCTCAACAATTTTCCCCTAGAATAAAGTACCGCATGCGAGTCTCCCTTATTGGATAGTCATTTTCTGAATTATACTTGAGCACACCTAACTTAAACCACGAATCCTTCTGAATTACACTTGAGCAAACCAAAAAGCTCAACCACGAATCCACTTGATTTATATTTGAGCGAGCAACAATTACCCTTCACTGAGGCAACCATTTCAGAAGCACTCCTTACTAGAGCACACAACAGCTACCCAACACCGAGGCAACCATTTCAAAAGTACTCCTCACTTAGAGTACACAAATGCTCAATCACGAGCACATTCAGAAGCACTCATACCAGAGCACACATAAGGCGACTCAACCATAAATTTTCATTATTGACTATTTCATACCCCATATTAAAACTCACAAATCTTTATTTTATACTCGAGGTTCTTTCGATATGGCTAAGGCAGGGGTACCGCTTTGATACCACTTGTTAAGGGACGACAAACTCAACCTAGATCTCTACATTGGAATGATTTTGTCCACTTTTGGCATACATCTTCATGGCTTTGTTTTTGGGTTTACTTAAAAATCCTATACCAATGGAGATGTTTGTCTTCCCTTATAAACTCATGATCTACCCCATATTTAACCAAGGTGGGATTATTACCACTTTATTTGTATTCCCAACATAAGGTTTTAAAGAAATTGGAGAGTTCTTTGCAAACGAGTTCTTGATGGCTATTTTTTATAGGGTTGAATGAGTCATTTGGACATGCAGATCTCAAATCTTGCTTATAGAACTTCTCCCGTCGGTCAATAATGCGTTCTCATATTGCACAAAAAAAATATTAGAGGTCAATCTTTATTTTTTCTTCTATAACTCTTGCTCTTTCAATGAATCACGCTAAGTCCTCAATAGCTCCATCGAGTTCTCATAATCGCACATGGCGTGATCGCTATTACTGCACACTAAGTCCTCAAATAGAGAATTATAGTTTAAGGTGTTTTTAATCATGAATGTTGCATTATGACCTTAATTGGGTAGCTATAATCGCCTTCGAATAGAGAATTATACTTAAAATACAATGCATATAAGTTAAAAGGCTTAGATTAGAAGTATAGGATATTTAAAAGGTTTTTATGCTGAAAAGTCTAATGTTTGAAGCATTTTCTATAGCATTTCAAGAATCCTTGTTCTCGCTAAGTACTTTTTATCATTGCAAGATTTGTAAAATGCTGAGAGCTTTGGACTCATGTCTTAACCAAATGAGTCTAATTGAAGAAAAGAAGAGCCATTCGGAAACGCACCAATGTCTGCAGCATTTGGCCGACCGGGAATAACAATTTCTCTACAAAAAGTAGAATTCCTGAGCGGATGTCAGATGGAGCAGAGGTTACAGATGCGTACGTTCCCTCAGACACATGTTAAATTGACCTATTTTGATGGAGAAACATGTGCTTTTCATATTTTAATCTTTGCCATTGATCATTTATGACCTAGAGTTTTAAATAAGGTGTTGAAATTGAGAAACCCAAGCAGCCACCATTAGAGCCTTGTCTTTTCAATTCCTTCTTTTCTTTAGAGAGTTTTTTCCATTTTTTTCTCTCTAGCAAATATCATCAGTTTCCTTAGTTTTCTTGCTTTCTACTTAGTTTTTGTAATAGAGTAGTGGACTTTCACAAGGAGCTTGGAGAAGCATCATTGGAGACCATTTTGGCACTCTTTGGAGACTTTCCTAAGCTTTCTTCTTTCCCATTTTCTCTTTACTTTCAGTTGCAATAGCTTTAATTTTGTAAGACTTGGTTTCATTGCTTAATACATACTTTGTTGGTAGTTTTTCTTTCATTGTTCATAGCATTTTGTTTTGTTCTGATTTTTCTGCTGTGAAATGCTCTCAGCATTATACTCTGTTTTTGTTCTTTTAATTATGAGCATGAGCTAAACGCATATAAGTGAGGGTTGAGGGAAGAGTATGTGATGCATGTATCTTGGGTGAACGAAGGATGTTGAACTAAGACATAGTAGGCATTTTAAGTAATAACATGTTTCGACTGATCATCCATTCATGTTTTCTTTTCCCTTCATCTCGAAAGAGAGGGAGATTAGAGAACTACTATTCATGTCCATTAGTTTCATGTTAAGAGCTATTGCATGTTAAAGAGGGAGGCTAGAAATAGTAACCTCGCTAGTGCACATTTTATTGTTTTTAGCTTCGAGTATAGATGCGAAAGCTCAAGCTCGAAGAGTATGAATGCATCTTGAAAAAGTGCATTTGACCACGTGTTATGTGGAGTCCACTTCTCACCATAAACTTACCCTTGATGCATGTTGATCACACTCAAAAGACCCTTAACCCAAACCTATTATCTCATTGGATTATTTCTTAGTGTTCCTAGCATTCTTATTTTAGTACTGTCGCATTGAACATCCATAACATCAAATTAACTATTGTTTGACTTTCTGATGTTAATAGCATTGCACGTGTTATGGTTAATATCTTCAATGTCTAGAGCATTTCTGTCGCATTCACACGTTTATTAATTTAACACTTAGTAAAAATAGCCGATCACCAATATTTCTTTTATTTTTCTGTATTTGACTTTTCATTGAGCATTTATTCAGAGATAAACCAATCCATGTAGAGAATGACTTGTAAACTTATCACTTGAATGCAAATGATTGCGTATACTTGCGTATTAATCTATCCAATGCTTGAAACATTGTCTGTTAATTGTGTTATTCGTTCAGATTAGTATCTATTTTATTCAAGCAGTTGTGAAATGATCACACACATTGTAAATTTCTTGGTCACACCATAACATTTTGGCTACCCTCTAGACTATCAACTTAAGGGAAATTACTACCTATCAACCTATAGGGGTATTAGCTCCACGCTAAAGTAATTGTTCAATGCCATAACATTTAGGCAATATCAGAATCCTTGTTGACTACGACCAAGGAGACGACTGATCTTAATAGAATATAGATCTATCTATTAGCAAACCATAACGAACATACACAATAAGCCAAGTGATTCGAGGTACTTGGACCCTCTTTAGACTCTTGAGATTTCTTAAGCCCTAATTCTCATATAATTCAAAGATACTTCCTCATTAAGCAACCCTCCCTATTTATAACCACCCTATGTAACTAACTCTCTAAATAATTGCATAAAGGCCCTTATATTATTCCTTAATACCCTAAGGTCTCAAACCTATCAATACCCTTCCTTTTAAGGCACCTTGTCCTTAAGGTGGGTATATAAAAAAATGACTTAACAAAACAAAAACATAAAGCCCAACAATTTTCAACAAAATGTTGATGATGTAGCAAGCCCAAATTGTTGTAGCAGCCCATTTGCAATATACATAAATACATACATATCTATATACATACATACATACATATATATATATATATACACACACATATATATATACACACACACACATATATATATATATTCTTCTGAAACTATGGAGAATTTTCTATATCCTCTAGGCCCAGCCCACTTATTATGCCATCCATAAACTGTCTTTCCTGAACAAAACCCTAGCAACCAATGATTCTCCTTCTTTTCTTTTTATGTCTTTTTTTTTTCACACTTTCTCTACTTCTTCCAAAATTGCAAACCCAACATTCGCCTCTTCTTATTTCCTTCAATGCAACATGCACTTTTTTAATTTTTTTTTAAAATAACCATTTTTTTAAATCAACAATATCCAGCACATCGTCTTCTCCAAATAAGCGATAACCTCCATGTCTCCAACTTTTTGTTTCCTTTCTCACTATATCTTCTCTGAGACGTTAATGGCTGCCTTCTCCGATTTCCGCTGCGAACACAACCGACGAACAAATCGATTACTTCTATCTTCTCTAACTTTTCATTTTTTCCTATGATTGCAGACCACTGCTCGCGTTTGCACCAAAGTTTCCACCATGCATTCATCTTCGGCCAAGTGATTTTCGGTAAATCCGTTCTTCTTCGTCCTTTCTTCTCCAATCTTTGATGTGCTTGACACCTCTTCCTTGGTCAATCACGATGATCTCTCTTCCTCGGCCTCCGTCGTTGAGCATAGCGAACATCCTTCTCCAATCGAAGTCTCTGATGTTTTCAGTCCCTCTTGATCTTCTTGATACGTTTTCTCTTCTGTATTTTCTTTCTCTTTCTTTCTTCTCTCCTCTCCTTCTTTTGCCCATATTTCTTCTTCACCAAGTTCATTAGAAGGCCATAAAACTCTGTTTTCGTCTCAGTAACGTCTGAAACCCTAACCACTTCGATCTTCTAATTCGTTGAAATTTCTTTCACAACTTCGATTTCTTCTTCCATTTCTTTTCGATCAATCTCTTGTAACCTCTCATCTCTTATTTTCTTAATAGTTTCCCACTTACTTTTAATATTTTCCATATCAATCTTCACTTCCTTCTCTTTTTGTTTATCAGATTTCAAGGCCTTCAAATCTAAATTTCTTCGATTTTTCTCTTCTCTTCTTTGCTTTGATTCTGCTACAAAGAAATTAAACAAATCCATCATTCATTGGATTCCTTCATGAACAACACACTCATCTTCATCCATCTCCATGCTCGAACGAATCAAAACGAATTTGATACCAATTGATAGCTGGATCTATCTATTAGCAACCCATCACGAACATACACAATAAACCAAGTGATTCGAGGTACTTGGACCCTCCCTAGACTCTTGAAATCTCTCAAGCCCTAATTCTCATACAATTCAAATATACTTCCTCACTAAGCAACCCTCCCTATTTATAACCATCCCATGTAACTTACTCTCTAACTAATTGCATAAAGGCCCTTATATTATTCCTTAATACCCTAAGGCCTCAAACCTATCATTTTCAAACACATAAAGTACTTTTTATGTTTTAACTAGTCCCCAAACTAGTTTTTATTTCTTCTTTTGATTGGATATTAGACTCTAAAGGGTCCAAGAATATTTGTTAGAATAAAAATTTCTTCTCATTTGACTTTGTGAAATTTGGAAAGAATAAAATTAAGTTCTTATTCAATAATCCTTTGAAAATAGAGAAGCCATATTCTCTAAATAAGGTAAATTTAGAGATAAAGAAGTCACATATTATGAAAAGAATTAAAATTTATATTAATTTTGAGTGGGACACAAAAAATAATACTACAAGATATATATAAATATTTATGTTTATATTTCTTTTAACTATGTTATTTATAATTAAATTTCTAATGTCTAAACCAATTTGTAATTTACAAAAAGTCCCCAAGGGGTGGTGTAGTGGTTGAAGACTTAGATTTTGAGAGTATGCTGCCCTTAGGTCCGGATTCGAGACTTACCTGTGACATTACTCCTTCGATGTCTCTGTTGCCTAGTCTAGGAACGGGCGCGGTTACCCTTATTTCAAAAAAACTTTGTAATTTACAAAATAATTCAAATAAGTGACAATCATAAAAGTTAAATTAGATAAAGAAAAGTTAAAGTTAGAAAAAAGAAAATAAGAATTAGGAGACAGATAAGGTTTGAACGAAATATTAAAATCGCTTACCTTACTATTCATAACGAAAAATGATCCTTCGAGATCAACAATAATATTTATATTACCGAGAATGAGATGCTCGCAAAACTACAAACAAAATAAGATATCGGTGTGGTATGAGCCACAGGACCTTCAATGCTTAAGTCAGAAGTAGGTAGGAGAATATAATAAGAGAGATGTTAAGAGAGTTTGTAAGATATGAGAGTAGCTTAGCTTGGAATTATTTGTCCTTGAATGACGAACTTCAGGTTTTTATATAGCAATCAAACTCGTAACTGCCCCTGGTCACATTTATCATTGTACATTGTGGAGTTCTTTAATGAAAAACGTTTACAATGTTTTCGTCATTAAGCTGAAAATAAATGAGTTCGTAACTCCCGACTGTTACTTATTCTCCTATTTATCCATTGGTAATCGATGGAACGGCTTGAGGCGTAACAGTCCTAAGAGAGTTGAAAAAACTAAGACCGACACCCAAGGGGGGTTGGAGTCCTCCTTGACTGACCCCTAAGGATAGTTTGGTATTGGGATGAGGGCCGATCTCTAAGGGGTCGCCTCCTCCTTTAGCCAACCCCTTGGGGGTCAGCTCCCCCTTTAGCCGACCTCTTGGGGGTCAGCTTCTCTCTTGGTTGACCCCTTGGGGATCAACTTCTCCTTTGGCTGACCCTTGATCGAACCCTTGAGGGTTGGGTTCTTCTGCCTCCCTTTGGGTTTCAGTGAACTTTGGGGGACCGACTTCCTTGGGGTACACCTCCTCCTTTGTCTTTTCGCTAGAAGACGACTTCAATCAACTTCTATTAAGTTGCTGCAGACCTTTGTTCTTAGCAAATATTTTTACCAACGACATTTTTCCACTCTTAAATTTAGCTTATAATTTTTTAGGCAAAGCATTTTTTAGAATAACTTTTCGATTGATCATTTTTCCGATTTAACTTTGGGATTCCTGAACGTTTTTTGTTAGAATGAATGGATTTCTTGAAATCTTGTTCCATAAACCCTTTTTAGAATAAATCGTTTTCTCAGTTTTATTCTTAATACTTTTGAGATTGAACACATAGTCTCTCAAAAATATTTCTTACAAGCCTCAACATTTTTGGGACTAAACAAATAGTTTTCTAAAGAGGTTTTTATTTTTTATTTTTTATTTTTTCAGTTTTAACATTTTTGGTATAATCTCTTAAAATGTTTTCCATAATTTTAACACTTTTGAGATTAAATGAATAGTCTCCAAAAAGTTTTTTACATAAATTAAACACTTTTGATATGAAATAAATAATCTCCTAAAAGTGTTTTTCATAACTTTAACATTTTTGAGATTAAATAAATATTCTCCTAAAAATATTTTTCATAGTTTTAACACTTTTGAGATTAAATAAATAATCTCCTAAAAGTATTTTCACGACTTTAACATTTTTTGGATTAAATAAATAATCTCCTAAAAATATTTTTCATAATTTAACACTTTTGAGATTAAATAAATAATCTTCTAAAAGTTTTTTCCATAATTTTAACACTTTTTTATTAAATAAATAATCTCCTAAAAATGAGTTTCCATAACTTTAACATTTTAGGGATTAAGTACATAATTTTCTAAAAATGTTTTCCATAATTTTAACAATTAAATAAATAATCTCCTAAAAATGTTTTCCATAATTTTAACACTTTTGTGATTAAATAAATAATCTCCTAAAAGTGTTTTCTATAACTTTGAGAATCTTTTAAAGATCTCAATCACTTTTTCCATAGAATTTTTTTATCCTTTTAGATCAAATGAATTGTCTTAGGAATGTTTCTCGTAAAGCCTTTTTTTAAAAAATCTTTCAAAATCTCTTCCATAATAACCTTTTTGGGCTACAAATATAGACACATCTTTTAATTATTCTTCCATCACTTTATTTTCTCTACACCCTCTTCATAAAAAATTCTCACAACCTTTTATTATTCCAACCAAAAAGTCTCTCTCTCTCTCTCTCTCTCTCTCTCTCTCTCTCTCTCTTACGGTCTCTCTTTTTTACTTTTTGGAATAAGTTATGGAATCCTCTTTCGATTTTGAGGATGAAATACGCCCAATGATTGTGGATCATCCTTCTTCTTCGAGACGAAATTTTCGCCGACCGTTAGTAAAAAGGCCCGGAGTTGATCGCTATCATTCAAGTTCAACTAGACAAACTGAGATCAAAGTATGGTGTCCCTTCAAATATGACCATTTGGGGGAGGAATCGGTAAAAAAACCCTCCACCTAGGGAGGTTTCTTTTAAAGGGGAGTTCATTTTCTGTTTATCCTGCCCATTTAAGAATTTCTATTTATGGCTAAGGTGGGTCCGACTCAACTCTCTCCAAACACTTGGAATGTATTTTTTGAAGTCCATAGTCCCTTGGGTTATTCCAGCTTTGAGGGCGAGTTTAAGGCGTGCGACCTTCTTTCTTTATACTGTTTACCTTGCCATCCCAACGTAACGGTAGGCTGCTACCTTACCCCCCATCCAAAAATTTCTCCACTCATTATTTGTCCCAGCTTTTGAGAATGAAATACGCCCAATGATTGTGGATCGTCCTTCTTCTCCGAGACAAAAATTTTGCCGACCGTTAGTAAAAAGGCCCGGAGTTGATCGCTATCATTCAAGTTCAACTAGACAAACTGAGATCAAAGAATGATATCCCTTCAAATATGACCATTTGGGGGAGGAATCGGTAAAAAACCCTCCACCTAGGGAGGTTTCTTTTAAAGGGGAGTTCATCTTCTGTTCATCCTGCTCATTTAAGAATTTCTATTTATGGCGAAAGTGGGTCCGACTCAACTCTCTCCAAACACTTGAAATGTATTTTTTGGAGTCCATAGTCTCTTGGGTTATTCCAGCTTTGAGGGCGAGTTTAAGGCGTGCGACCTTCTTTCTTTATACTGTTTACCTCGCCATCCCAATGTAACGGTAGGTTGCTACCTTACCCCCCGTCCAAAGATTTCTCCATTCATTATTTTTCCCAGCTTTTAAAAGGCGTTGCGGGACAAATGGTTCTTTGTCAGCGAGAATTCGACTGTTCCGTTCGACGATTATTCTATTTTCGTACTGACATCGTTTGATATTTAAAATACATTATCTGCATCTTTTGATTATGCACTTGCAACTTCGATAATAATGATTTCTTTGCTTTCTTTTTAGTTCACCAGAATTTCACGATGCATACTGAGATGCACAGTTATAACCATGTTATGAATTTTTTAAACGTCGTTCTAGATAGTGCTTAATATTTGAAATCCGAGTCTCTTAGCCTCTACGATTTTCTGCTTGAAGTGTCTTTATCAGACGACTCCGAATCTGACTCTGCTAACGTGTATTAGATCGTCTGTCCAGATAGTCCTAGTAAGTTGCTTTCTTCTTTTTCCTTCTAAAATAGAGAAAATATGTCGCATTTCGAATATCGGGATCCATCCTCGCTAGGCCGAAGCTAAGGGTCGGTCATGAAGTATGAACCCACTTTGAGGCGAGCTTTTGATGTCGTTTCCCGCAACCCTTCTATAAGTGAGTCATCAAAATTATCAACTGGGGCTACCACAGAGTCACCCTTTGATACCCCTGTAGGTGAGGTAAGGCATTCTTATTTTCCTCCGCTCTCGACTGACATGGACATTGGAGCTGATTTAGATTATGACGTGACATGTACTACTTCAGATCAGGATTTTCCTCATCCAAACATTCATTCCCCGGCTGTCCCAAGGTTTCCTCTTACATAACCACTCGTTTCAACCTGACTCCTGGTGCTAGAGCCTCATGGTTCTTCTTTGAACCCGATTTAGGAATCAACCCAAAGCCTCTAGCTTAAAGGCTAGTGTTAGAGCTTCACCAATGCCTTTTTAAGAGGGTGAGCTGAACCATCTTTTGGAGAATGGCACATGTTGGACATATGAGGTAGGTTTGGAAACCATTTTGTTATATCCTTTCTACCGTTTAATCCTTACTTTTCACGACTTATATGGCTTCTTGCCGATGTCTGTCAAAGAATCTTGAGGAGGTGCAGTCTACTTGGGCTTCAAATTCTGAAGTTATTCAGTTGCAAAATGATCTTTCTTTAGCTCGAGAAGTGCAACGCACCACCCAAATTTCCTTGACTGAGTGTCAGGCATCCCTTGAGGGGACGAGGAGTTCATTTTCTCAAACTCGTGATGTTGATTCAACTACTATTGCTCGACTCCAACAAGAGCTGGGCATAGCCAATGGAAAGTTGAAGAATGCAAATTATTTGGCCAACTTAGTGAAAGGCTCCTCTACCTATGTAATTCCAGAAAACAACGTTGGTATGGCCGCCATCAATTGGGCTTTGGATCGGGGGAGCTAGGGAACAAACACGCGGATGAGGAAAATCTTGATCTAAGGTAGTACACGTCCCATCATAATCTAAATCAGCTTCAATGTCCTTGTTAGTCAGGAGCGGAGGAAAATAAGAGTGCCCTACTTCACCTACAGGGGTATCAAAGGGTGACTCTCTGTGATAGCCCCAATTGGTAGTTTCGACGACTCACCTCTAGAAAGTTGCGGGAAACGACATCAAAAGCTCGCCTCAAAGTGAGTTCATACTCTTTAACTGCTAAATTAGTAGAGGAAAACGAGTAAAAAAAAAAGAGGTCAAGGACCCTTCGACCAACCCTTAGCATCGGACAAAGGGGGTCGCCCAAAAGGGGTCGGCTCAGCAAGGGTGGATCCCAGTATTTGAAGTACGAAGCGACATAATTTCTCTTTTTTATAAGGAAAAAGGAAAGAGGAGAAAGTAACTTATCGGGACTATTTGGACCAACAATCTCATACACAGCGGTGGAGTCGGATTCAGAGTCATCTGATAAAGACACTGTTGGAAGAAAACTGTAGAGGCTAAAAGACTCCGATTTCAAATATTGAGCACTATCAAGAACGAAGTCCGAAAAAGTCATAACAAGGTTATAAAACTGACACATCCGAGTATGCATCGTGAAATTTCGGTGAACTGAAAAGAAAGCAAGAAAATCATTATTATCGAAGCTACAAGTGCATAATCAAAAGATGAAGATAATGTACCAAAAATACCAAACGATGTCGGTACGACAATAGAAGGATCACAGCACGGAACAATCTAATTTTGGCTGACAAATAACCATTTATCCTGCCACACCTTGTAAAAGCTAGGACAAATAATGAGCGGAGAAATCTTTGGACGAGCGGTAAGGTAGTAGCTTATCGTTATGTCATGATGGTGAGAAAAACGGTATAAAGAAAGAAGGTCGCACGCCTTAAACTCGCCCTTAAAGCCGAAATAACCCCAGAGACTATAGACTCCAAAAAAATACATTTCAAGTGTTTGGAGAGAGTTGATTCCAAGCCACCTACGCCATAAACAAAAATTCTTGAGTGGGCGGGATGAGCAAAAGACGAATTCTCCTTTTGAACATGGCGACGTTAAAAGCAACCTCCTTAGGTGGAGGGTCTTTGATCTATTCCTCCTCAATGGGTAAGTGAATGGTTACATTGGAAGGGATACCATACTCTGATCTCAGTTTGTCCAGTTGATTTTGAGTCAAAGTAGACCCAATAGCGATCGATTCTAAATCGAGCCCGATTACTATGAGTTGATGACAATTTCTTCTCGAAGAAGGGGGGCAATCCACAACCGTTTGGCGTATTTCATCCTCAAAATCGAAAGAAGATTCTATAACTTATTCCAAAAAGTAAAAAGATAGACGAAAGAAACTTTTTGCTTGGAATAATAAAAAGTTGTGAGAATTTTAGATGAAAAGGGTATAGAGAAAATAAAGTGATAGAAGAATAATTAAAAGATGTCTATTTGTAGTCCCAAAAAGTCTATGTATGTAAGAGATCTTTGGAAGTTTTTTTTTTTTTTTTTTTTTTTAATTAAAAAAAAAAGGCTTTATGAGAAACATTCGTACGAGACAATTCATTTGATCTCAAAAGATAAAAAAAAAAAAAAAAAAAAAAAACTCTATGGAAAAAGCATGATTGAGATTTTTAAAAAATTCACAAATAAAGTTATGGAAAACACTTTTAGAAGATTATTTATTTAATCTCAAAAGTGTAAAAATTATGGAAAACACTTTTAGTAGATTATTTATTTAATCTCAAAAGTATTAAAATTATGGAAAATATTTTTAGAAGACTATTTATTTAAACCCAAAATGTTAAAGTTATGGAAAACAAAGATTATTTATTTAATCTCAAAAGTATTAAAATTATGGAAACACTTTTAGGGATTATCCCAAAAATGCTAAAACTTATAGAAAACGTTTTAAGGATAAACCCCAAAAGACGGTTTATTCTAAGAAGGGTTTATAGAAAAAGATTCCTAGAAAACCATTCATTCTAAGAAAAAATGTTCGAAAATCCCAAAGTTAAATCGGAAAGATGATATTGATAACTCTCAATTAGAGAGTTATTTAGTCCTCTTTTAGGGTGTGTTTATTGAAAAAATCATGCATTATTATCATACTTTGATGCATAGAACCACTTTTGAATAGAGAATTATACATAAAATACAATGCATGTTAGATATGAGGCAAAGATTAGAAAGTTAGGAAAATTTAGAGTTTTTTTGCCGAAAAGGCAATGTCTGCAGCATTCAATTCCCAGCAGCAGAAAATTCTAGAATTGCATAATTCTTGCACGTGGGAAAATTGTTGGGGAGCTCATTAAATCGGACACGGGTCAAAATGGCCTATTTTGATGGGAACACATGTGTTTTTCATCTTTTAATCTTGGCCATCGATCATTTATGAGTGACAGCTTTAAATAGGGTGTTGAAAGAGAGAAACCCTAACCTCCTTTGAGCCTCATTTTTAGTCTTTTCTTTTGGCCAACTCTTTCCTTTTTCTTCTTTCAATTTTCAGCAACTTTCTTAGCACTTTTCTTCTTGTTTTCTTTTGTTTATTCTTAAAGTTAGCTAGTTTTCTTGTAATAGGTAGTGGGCTTTCCCAAGGAGCTTGGAGGAGCATCATTGGAGACTATTTTGGCACCATTTGGAGATTTTCCTACGCTTCCTTTTTCTCTTCTCTTTATTTTGAATTGTACTACTTTTATTGTTGAAGAACTTGTTTATTTTGTAATGTCTAGTATTTTCTTGCTTGTCATTTCTTATTTTGTTGAAAGCATGAACTAAACCCTCCAAGGTGAGGATTATGGGCTGATTTTGTGTAACTCGTTGTAGCTTCTAATGAAACGGGGATGTTGAACTATGTGTTAAAGTTGTTTTTATTAATAGCATGTTTCGATTGATCACCCATTCATGCTTGCTTTACATTTACTTTTGAGAAAAAAGGAATGTTTAGAGTCTCACTTCATACACACATTAGCTTCACGTTAAGAGTCTTCTTACGGTTAAAGAAGGAGGTTAGAGATAATCACTCCACTAATGCACATTGCACTATGCTTAATGTTTGGCTAGTTAAATGAGAGTTTAATGAACCTTGTAATTTACTCTTGAGAGAGAGATTTTATTAAGTGATATTGTGTAGTTCACTTCTCACCATTATTTAATAAAAAGTTACATGTAGAAACACAAAAGAAACCCATAATCTAAGTCTTATCCTAAAAATTTGTTTTCGATATTTGTTTTATGCTTGTTTATGTGCCCATTTCGTTTTAAAGCATCATTAGAAGTGTGAATTTACATTTATTGCATGTTTAGGGCAATATCTATGTTTCCAGCATTTTTACAGGATTTTTAGAAGTTATTTTATATTTTTAAAGACTGCTTTGAACATCCAATTTTTCTGCTTTTTAGCTACTGTCCAGAATTGAATGTTTGTAGCATTCGTAGCTTAGGACACCAAAACCACATTTCCTCTACTTTTCTTGCATTTTATTTTAGTGTTGACTCTCTAAACCATATTTAAACAAGATTTTAATCTCTAATACCTTTGGAGATGACTTGGATATTTATCACTTGCTGCATTTGATTGTGTATACTTGCACATATTGCGTGAATTCAATTCTTGCATTTGTTCCACATTTTATTACACAGCTTAACAATTCTTGCATCAAGTTTTTGGCGCCGTTGCCGGGGATTAGTATCATTATTTTCTTGTTTAAGTGTAGTTTAAGAGTGGTGCTTTAATAGAAAGGTTAACATTGAATTTTTATCTTTGTTGTAGGTGTTTGGGTATGTATGAATGAATATCAAGAGTTGAAGTTCATAATTGATTCTTAAGGTGTGCAAACATTTTTATAAGATTGAGGAGAATATGGAAAGGAAGGAAGGCCATCAAGGCAACATTTCTAACCTTTTTTTCCCCAATCAATATGTTAATCAAGCCTTTATTCACGAAAATCAAGCATTGGATCCCGAATTTCCACCCAACCGT
>JBBMKA010017012.1:2236-22081 GCA_037833695.1 Sechiopsis laciniata
AGCCTCTCCTACAATCTTCCACGCTCGAGTTCAGCTTCTGGATGCTAGTTGTTATTTTTCTTCTTTATTTCATTGCGCGATTTTGTTCTCTAACTAAAAAAGGTTTGATATCGAAAAAGTTGATGACGTGTTATTTTCATTATTTGGTAGTAATCTGGCTTAACACAACAGTTATGAGTATGATCTAAAAAATCGATATTATATCTTATTTGTGGGATTTGTGATCCGATGGAAATTTTGACGAATCAAAACTCGCCATGTTATTATTTAAAGGGATTTTTTTAGGAATAGGCCTAATTGGAATAATATTTATAATACTAGGCAAAAAAAAGAAAAAAAAAAAAGAGCAATCATAGTCAAACATATGGTATAATTAATACCTGGAAAATCGGAGTTTCGCTCCCCTATTGGATAACTTGGCACCAGTATACTTCGAAGATTATTCTAGTTTAAGCTCTTTATAACGGTCTCGAAGCACGGATCTCTCAAGGAAGCGTGCCTTGAAGTCCTTATCCTCAATCGCTGGACTGCCCCCTGAGACTAATACATAATGCTATATTAATACACAATATTGTACTAATAACATATAATATTGTATTAATAATACATAATACTATATTAGTGCACAATATTATACTAATAACATATAATATTGTATTAATAATACATAATACTGTATTAATAATACAAAATACTGTATTAATACCCTAAATTATATTGTACAATGAGCATTAACCATGCCCTATTTTTTTACTATGGATGTAAATATTTTCAAATTTGCCCAATTATTTTGTGAAATTGGACTGTCCACCACAATTTCTCTTATTTAAAATTAATGACAAAGCAAATATTTTTATTTAGGTACCAATTAAAAAAATGATATATTGTCTCCTAAATTAAATTATGGCAAGCCAAAATGCACCACTAGTCAGTGCTATGATCGTTCGATAAACGTGACCAAGTCCATGAATGATCGAACTCGGTCAAATGATAATTTGGGCTCGAAGCCCAATTTCTTTATGGAGTTAGATTGGGCTTAAAATGCCTCAGTCCATAAAGACGTTTGGGCCCAAACCACTTATTGGCCCAAACCCAACCCATGAAGACATTTGGGCCTAGAGCCTATTCATTGGCCCAAGTCCATCTAGTTAATGAAAACTTTATAAATAGAGAGTTCCTTCTTCATTTGAGGAGATCCTAGAATTTAAAAACTTGAAGTTTCCCAAAGAAAAGACTAAAACATAGGTCTTGAAGATTGAAGTTTTCATAATTCTTGAAGACGTAGTCTACACAAGACTTCTTGAAGATTGAAATGCTACAAATAACTTCAAGATACAAAGTTTCTTCAAGACTTGAAGCCTAAACTATTTGAAGTTTGAAGCTACTAAATTGTCTGAAGACTGAAAGTGTGTGAGAATCCTTGTATCTGTGAGAGAAGAATCAAATGAACATAGACTAGAGTTGTAATCCACAATATTTTATACGAAATCAATATAAATTCTCAAATTCATCAAACGAATTACATTTCACTAGAAATTTGATCGAATAGTCAGATCCCCAATTTATTATTATTTTTTTTTAAAAAAATAGTTGATCATTTGATTGAGAATGAAGTTTTCAATCTCTGTACTGGTTGCTATTTTGTGTTTGGATGGGCACAATTTTACACAAATTGATTTTCTTTCATTTGAGAAATCTGTGTTGGTTATGCTTTTCCTGTCTTGATTCTATGACTTTTGATTTAAGTTTTGATTCATTAACGTTACAGCTCAAAACTGAAATAAATTACCTTTAATTCTAATTTATCCATACCATACAATTAGTAAACGATTTTGACCCAAACCATCGAAGGCCCAATGTCAAATGAAGTAAATGTTTCTAAACTATAAAAATCTCAAGGCAATTAGTTTATCCTAAATACTCAACCAAATGTTTCGAATAGTAATTAATATCTTGTCTATCGACAATACGTAACAAGCTAACATAAGAAATATATTCCTAAACATGGTTGACTAATTCAACTTCATCAACCTTACTCTGAACCTCCAAGGGCTTAAAAGTATACAACTTAGCACAAACTATATAATAAACAAGATTAAAAACTTGTAACCCAGTAATCAACCAATAGAAATTCTCCAACTTCCCCTTATTAATATTATCATTCCTCAGCCAATTGTAACCATCCGGGCCAGCACTATACTTATGCACAACCGTAACCAAAAACGTGCTCAAATAATTCCCTGCCGAAATCGACGTCCAAAACAGTGCCATGGCGGTACTCCGCATGCTCTCGGGCGACTGATCGTAAAAGAACTCCAGATGCCCGATCGACATGAAGGCCTCCGCCATTCCATGAAGGCTATACTGTGGGACGAGCCAGAACACGGAGATGGGGATGGTGGAGGCCGGGTGGTTAAGGAGGCCGTGGGAGGACGCGGCATGCTTGCGCTTGCGCTCGACAAAGCCAGCGATGAGGGTGGCGAAGATGGAGATGACGAGGCCAATGCCCATGCGCTTGAGGAAGGTGATGCCGCGGTCGAGGCCGGTGAAGCGTCGGGCGATGGGGACGAAGAGGCGGTCGTAGAGGGCGACGGTTACGAGCATGGTGAGGAGGGTGAAGACGGTCATCGAGCCCGCGGGGATTTGGAAGGAGGGTGTTAAGTGTCTGTTCATGGTGGAGGCTTGTTGTAAAGAGAATGTGTTTTGTTGGGAATAGGCTGTGATTAAGATGATTCCTGAGGCCCAGATTGGTCCCATTCGGATAACGGATTTGAGTTCTTCTACTCTGTGGACTGTGCTTAGATTCCATAGGTTTGGTTGTTTAAGGTTGTCTTGTTCTGTCACCATGGCTGCCTTGTCTAGAAACCTGCATTATTTTCATCACATGTTACTCTTATTCTTGTATACAATTGAATATATATAGATCTAAAAAATATAAATATAAAAGTTTGAAGAGCCTCAACTAATTCATTAATAATTGGGGATGAATTTCCAAACTTGGGACAACATTCCCATGTAAGAGTGTCCTGATTATTTTGATTTGACAATTTTTTTATTCTGAGAAAATCACCTCAAACTCAAGGGTTGGGATGCATTCTCAATCTCCATTTTTATGGATACATTTTTCTTTTTTCATCCCTTTACACCCAGTTTTTCCATTTTGGATATAAGTAGTCTATATGAAAGGATTCATGTTAGATTTACCTTGTTTATGATGAAAAAAACTTTAAGAAAAATTTAGGTCAGGTCAAGATATGATCTAAACTTTAATGTCCATCATTATGACTTAATTTGAGTCACACTTAATTTTTCTTTCTATTTTTTGGATTTAAAATTTAAAATAAAATAACATGTGGCTCAAATTAGACTATCTAAGTGAGCATCTAAACCTTTCCTACGTTCTAATTACTCACTACAACTTCTCTTCCAAATAACTTGTTCTTAGCAAAGTTTTCTTACCATTCCTCTTCTAAGCAACATTTTTTCTTACAATTTCCTAAACAAACAACTAATGTTTTTTGTGCAAGCACTCAGAGTTTTCATATAATCTCTCTTTCAAGCAATCTCATAAAGTAATGGATTTCATGCTAACCATCATGGAGTGACTTAAATATTAAGAGAATCATAAGAGGTGATGAATTCAATACATGATAACTACCTATTTAAAAAATAAATTTTTATAGTTATTCTTAGCATTCAAATATTATAGAGTTAGTAATATGTTATTTAAAAATAGTCAAGATGCATGTAAGAAGAAACTTATAAATATTTTAAAAAAACATAATTTTTTTTGAGAGGTGAGGTTTTGTTGTGTAGCAAAAAAGATTATGAAAAATCAAAAGTGTTGTGTGAGGTCGGTCAGAAACAAGGCAAAGTAGAAGAGACTTAACAATACCATTTTTTCTATTGACCCCTCACTACTCAACGACAAAACAATACCATTATTTCTTTCAAACACTACACGTCTCTTCAATCTACCAAATAATTTATTCTTTTTCACCAAAAAAAAACAAGCAAGAAAATCTCACGTTTAACCAATAAACTTCAACATAAATTTTATATCAAAGAATATAAAAGTATATACTTAGGACCTGGATTCTAATTCTTTTAAATAAATAAATAAAAGTTCAATTTCAACATAAATTTTAACTTAAATTTTTATGTTAATTTATTAGTCAAATCTATGACATCTTATTTTTTAGTCAAATTCGAAAAAAATAATAATAATAAATTTACAAAAACTATTTTTTTTAGTTTTTTTAAAACCTAAATATGGTAGGTTAATGCAATCCATTGCTGAGAGGTGTGTGTAAGATAATCCCAACATTCACCAACATTAAAAATTATTGTTGTTGTTGGAAAAAGATAACAATAATTGAGAAGTTTGGTTAAAAAATCATTTCTATCTCTCAACTTTGAAGTCATTCCATTTTTGTTTCTTTACTTTCAATAAAACTTAAAATTAATCTTTATGGTAGATTTCTTGTAATTTTTTTTCTTGATTTTTCTTGGTAAATTTTAGAAATATACATAGTATTAAACTTTATTATTGTTGTGGAACCAATTTTGATTAAGACAAACTTCAAACATATTTTATTACTAATTTTGAAGTTTAAATGAAAGTAATAAATTGAAGTTGAAAATTTTAAAACATATGAAAAAAGGGAACAAACTCCAAATTAGATGGAAAAATTTCAACCAAAATTAAATGTTTTATGGCATGAATATTTTAGAAGCCACTAGATCTAGAATATCACAAATGACAAAAAAAGGTTATAAAAGTTAAAATCTAAAAAGTCTAATGAAGATGGCTAATCCATCAATCATTAACTAAGTTATATAATATAGTAGAAAATGTTAGATTTTGTTTGGCCAAAAACAGATTAATTTCTTCTAAAAATTACTTAGAAACTAATTAGAAGTAAAATCCACATTAAAGAGAAGAGAGATGAATAATTACTTCATATGTTTGGTATGGAGAAGCTTCCCATCTCTAGAAATTGGATCATCAATCTCATGATTCTGATAAAGCAAACCAGCATCATACATCTTTGTCTCCAATTTCCTCTTTCTATACGCAGCAACTCCAACTTGCAGCAATCGGGTAAACGGGCTGCCCGACGGGTCCAAATGCCGGTAAATCGGGTACCCAATAATGAAAGTGATTATGGAGAGAAACATGGCGATGGTGGGAATTCCAAATCCCCATCCCCATCCGATGTTGTCCTGCACATAAACCAACACCGTCACTGCCACGAGCATCGATGCGCCCATCGCGAAGTAGTACCAGTTGAAGTATTTGTATGTCTTTGTCCCTCGCTTCGGGTCCGACTCGTCGAACTGGTCCGCCCCAAACGACACCACGCATGGTCGGATTCCCCCGGACCCGAGCGCTGTTAGTAGTAGGGAGAAGTAGAGGATCCCCAATTGCCCGCTGTTTGCTTCTTGGCAGACCTCCCCCGCCTTGCACGGCGGCGGCCTCATCCCCGGCTCCACTGCCGACGTTGTTAGGCTTATCATCCCCTGCACATCGAAACATTTTATTTAACCATTAAACTTTTCAATGTATGTTTGAGAAACTACAAAAGTAATTCAATATTGCATCTTAAGTATTAGAGAGTAGGAAGATTTACTCATTTATATCATACTCTTATTAGGTAAATATGAGTTTGTAGCGTCTTTCTTGAATAACTTTTCATTTTTAGATGTTTAGTTTAGATTCAATTTTACTAAATAAAAACCTTTTAAGTGGCCGTAGTAGTAACTCATCGATATATATTTAATTACCAAAAAGTTGTAGATTGAATCATTTCATCTTAAATTATTGTAGAATTAAATAAAATACCTAAGGTCTATTAAAAGCTACAAAAATAAAGTATCCTACTAGAACAATAACTCAAACATATAAAGATTTATTCATAATGAAGTTTTATAAATTTAAAATTTTCACTTGTTGAATTCAAAATCTTAAAAAATGTTTTTAAAAACTAAGATAAAACTTAAAATCTACAAAACATGTGTATGTTTTTTAAATTTAGATAAGATTTCTCATAAAAGATATGAAAATTATTATGATTAAATAAAACTTAAATTTATAAACTAAAAATAAAAATTTAATGGTTATGGCTAATAATGATATGACAAAAAACATTATTTCTCTTATTAACATTCAAATTAGATAACTATTTTTTTGTGAGCCAAAATGTGCTTATTTCTTCATAAATAGAATACATATCTCTTTTCTTTCCGTCTTTTTTTTTAACTCTCTCTCCTACCCATCAAAATCTTTATTAAGACAATAGAAAGATTTTTTTTTTTTTTTTTGAAGATAATAATAGAAAGATTCTTGATGATGAGTATATATATATAAAAAAAAAATCATTATATATGTCTACATGACTAAACATTCATTTCTTCTTGCTAAGTTTGGTATCTAGTTTCAATTGATTTTTATATTTCAAAACTGAACATTTTTATTCTTAACATTTCAAGAATGCTCACTTTTAGTATTTGTATATTTTTTTAGTTTATCTTTATATCTATTTTCTTTTAAAAATTAAATTTACATGAAAATTAAAATAATTACTTCATCAATATATCAAAATTTAAAAATAGTCTAATCATCATTTTAACATTACCCTATATAACAAACAATTTTGTTATTCCATAAATTAAAAGTGAATAGTATTGAAATCTCAATTATAAAATATAGAAAACAAATTAAAACTAGAATTCAAATCCCAAAAAAAAAAAAAAAAAAAAAAAATCTTAAATTAAGAGAAATATTCAAATCAAGAATAAACATATTAAATTTGAAAATACAAGAAATAAATTGAAAGTAGATCTCAAATTAAAATACTAAATTTGTTTTTTCCTATATTAAAATACTTTTACAATTGAATAGAAATAGCATAGATGTATAAATTAAAAATAAAAATAAAAAAAAAAGAAAAAAAGAAGGTTAATATTAATACTAACAATCTGGTAAAGGATAGATGCGAGAGTAATGGTCCAAAAGCGGCCGGCATAAGAGTCAGCAATGAAAGCACCGATGAGCGGCGTCAAGCTTGCGGTGCCACTGAAGTTAGTGATGGTATTGGCTCCTTTGGTGAGCGGCAGATGCAGCTGCTTCGTCAAGTAACTTATCATGTTCGTGTTAAAACCAACCACAGCAATCTTCTCGCAGATCTCATTACCTAATAATAATAATTCATTTCAAACGCATAAAAACCAAAGTTAATATAGACCTACACGACGACGACGACGACGATGACGACGATGATTATATACATACCAAAGATGAATGGCATAGTGATGAGGCCACCCTTTTTCTTTCTCTCCATTGTCATCGATCAATTGGGTGTGTGTGTTTTTTTGCAAAATGTGGGTTCTGCCAATCTCTCACTGTTTATAGCCACAACTCACTCAATACTCATCACAACATCAATACTGTTTTTGTCATTTCCAGATGGGGACAAATTTTGCTTCTCCTCTCTTCTACTTATCTACTTCATTTCTCCCCTCATCTAATTTATTCCACTTTTTTTTTACTTTTCTGTTTATAGGTTTTAATTTAATTTCCAAATAAACATTTCTCTTTTAAACTTTTTTTATGTTTTTTCCATATATTATTATTTTTTAACTATATGTGTATATGAGAATGTTTAAGAAAAATTACAAAACATTAAAAAAAAATTTAAAATTGCGTATTTGTTATGGAGAAATGTTAAAATTACATATATATATGAAATCAACATTTCCATATTAAAAAAAAAACATTTCCATATTGTTATACATGTGATTTTCTTTCCTTTTTTATAGTTTATTTTTATTTCCAAAAAAAATATTTTCCTTTAAATTTTGTTAGTATGTTTTATAATTACTTATTTATCATGGTATTTATTCAAAATGAAATTGTTAAAATTAAGATTCAAACTTGATCAATATCTTAAATCAAAATTTTAAGTTGCTATCTTTTTTTTTTTTTTAATAAATTTTAAGTTGATATCCATTTAAATAAATAAATATATATATATATATATATATATATTTATTTATTTATTAAAATTTTCAGTGTGCTTATTATTGATCAACTTATGTGCTAATTAATGAATTAATCATCTTTATATGTTAAGTATTAATCTCCACCTCTTTTATTAAAAACAAAAAACAAAAAACAAAACCCTTGTTCTATAATCTTGAATACCGTAAAAAATCTTGTAATTATGTGTATATATATATATATACACACTAGATTTGAGTAATATTTTTTCCATAAAAAAAGAGACTTTTTTTTGGGGGAAAACATAAAAAAAGAGACTTGAGTTGCATTACTATTTTTTCTTTTATTATTTTTTTAAAAAATCAAATATTGTATTGATATGATTAGGGTCCTTTCTACCTTATCTTGATCACAGCAAAATCTTGTCGTCCACTAAGTCTGACAATTTTATAAGGATTTTCCATGTGAAATGTTTTTTTGAATAATTATATGAAATGTTTTGTAATTTATTGTTGCTGTACATAGATGGCACATGTGAGTATGTATTTGGCACGACTTTGATATAAACAATCTATTTTCTCTTAGCGGTGTTTTAAGTTTAACTTTTCAAAACAAAAACTAGCGTTTAGACAAGTAGTAACATCTTGTGTGACCATGTCACTAAAATATTATAGATTTTAATCCCTCATTTCATTTAATAAATTGTTAGTTATTTGACTTAAGTTGATTATATAATGACTAAATTAATTTTAAATTTTTAATACAGTAATTAAATAGTTATTTTGATATTCATGTAAAATAAATTTAGAAATAAAAATAAATATAAACTCAAAAGCATAAAAATAATTAATATCAACTATATATATTAATTAAAGTAAACGTATGTTACTTTCAAACGAGAGATCAAATAGGATTTTGGAATGCATAAGATAATGAGTTTAATCCACGGCAATCACTTACTTATGAATTAATTTTCTAAGAGTTTTTTTTTATTCAAATGTTGTAAGGTCAGACGGTATATCCCGTGACATTAGTCGAGGTGCGTAAAAGCAGCCCGGACAATCGCAAAATCAAAAAAAGAAAAAAAAAAAAGAAGAGAAAGAAGAGACCAAATAATCTCCAAACTCAAAACTCAGCTTTGTTTTATTAAAATAAATACATAAACATGTCATAAATATTTTTTTTCGTTAAAATAAATTAAACACTTAAGTTCTTTTTTTTTTTAATTATTATATATTTAAACTTTTTAGTTGTCTATTTTAATTACAATATATTTAAAAAAAAAAAAATTTATTTTCATAAGTAAAAAATTGTAAACTTATTTTTATATATTTTAATTATGCTCTTCATCATCTCTTAATTGAAGATCATATATTGATTAAATATTAGACAGAAATTTTTTTATGGTATTTATTGAACTCATATCGAGCTTTTTTGTCGGCAACAATTTTTTTGCTATGCATGACATTTTTTTTTTTTTTTTTTTGGTAAAAAAAGCTTGATTGATCTGGTACGTATGGAATGGCATGATTTCAAGTCACTTTCTAAATCTCATAAGCGATCTGTGTGTGTAGTGCGTTAGTGGGGCGGTCAAAAGGTGTAGCCTCTCGCACGCCCGCCTCTAACCCCTCCATAGTGGTGGGTTGCATCTTCATTTCTTTTTCAACACTTGTCACTTCACCCACTACTACTTTTTTTCTCTCTTCAATCAAAACTTTGGCATGTTCATAACAAAGCCACATGTTAATTTGGGGAGTCACAAGCATTTCATTTCTGGCTTTAACCTTTCCCAACATGTCGTGTTTTTTTTTTTATTGAGATTACAACAACTGGAGGTGAGGGACTCAAACTTAAGATTTTTTTTTTGTTGTGTATATTGATGTCTCTTGATTACTGTTCTTGTTGGCATGTCATGTTTTTGAAGAAATGAACAATTCTGTACATTGATGTTTCTTTAAAAAAAATATATATATATATAATTAGAGAAAAAAGATTCGAATATGATGACATCTTGTTAATGTATAAGCAATGGTATTATCTAAATGGCTAATTAAGAGGGAGGATTAGTTATATTTTGAGGGATTGAATTTTATCCAAACTAATATATAAAAAATGGCAAAATATTTTCATCTATAGCACAAAATCAAAACTAATTAATTTGTAGCAGAAAATTCAAATTGACTTCTATCACCCATAGAATTCAATTAGTGATAGAATTTTATCACTGGCTGAGTTCTATCACACTCATTCTATCCCTGGTTGAGTTCTATTAAAGATAAAAAAAAAATATGTGTTATAGATGAAATTATTTTAAAAATTATGCTGCAAATATATTACAAAAGGTAGAATGTACTGCTAATGATATATTCTTTATATTTTGTTAGAAAGGTTTGTTATTCTATTTTATCCTCTTCCATAGTTAAGGATTATATATTTCCGTGTAATTGACTCTCTCTTTAAGCTGCAATAATATTTACCTTTTCTTTTTTGATTTCACATCTACACTGGTATCACTAAACTATTGTTCTTTTTTGCTCGTAACAATTTGATGTTAAACTTTTATGATGTATAAATGGCAAGAGTTCAAAAACTTTCAAACCACTAAGCTTTTTATTTGCAATTCCAATGAAAATATTTAAAGATAAATTACATAATGATGAATCTTTTAACATAAGTTTAAATCATAAAAAGAAAATATTGATCATCATATGAAAGTTATACGTCCAACAGCACCCTTGACATATTTAACAAATAACTTCTGTCAGTCACTTAGTATGTCTCCATTTTTAAAATGATATTTTATTTTCTTTCGGAAAAAAAAGATAAATATTTTAACTTTTGATTAAAAAAATAATAGTAAGATAAGATAATTAATCTAAGTTTCTTTAAAGAAGAGTCTTGTTAGCCTTATTTAACAGGAAAAAAAAAAAAAGAGAAGACATCTTGTAATTTCTTTTTATGTAAGAAAATTTATGAAAATTAGTTAAATCTAAAAAATAATTACAAATGCATTGATAAATGTTGTTATTGATATTAATAAGTATTGTTATTTTTTTTTTTATAATATTGATAATGAGTATTTATAATATAATATTAAAAAGTATTAATGATTATGGATAATAAATACTTTGTATCACCTACATTTATAAATACTTTGTAAAATAGTTCACCTATTAAAAAAAATTTGGACTATTTTGATCGATAATAAGATGTGCAAGGGGCTGTTTGTTTGGCATATTTAAGTAGAATTTAGTTTTAGGATTTACTAACTCCTCTTCGAAAATCTACATACAAACGAGTTTTTACTAACTCCTCCTCATTTTTACTTTTAAAAATAACTCTCATGTTTAATAATTAATTTTTAATCATTCATTTATAACTACTCAATCATTTATAACCACTCATTTTTTATCATTTCTTTCAAATCAATCAAAATAACTTATTTTTAATGCTTCATTTTTAATAATTTTTTTTTAACTACTAAAAATAATTACTCATTTTAAATTTACATCTCGACTCTAACTTCTCTACACAAAAACTACATCCAAATGAGTTTTTGACACAACTCTCAATTAATTTTAACTACTCAATATAACTCCTTAATCTAAATTCTACTTAAATATGTCAAACAAACACCCCCAAGTGTGTGTAGGAGAATGTAAATTAAAAAAAAAAAAGGTAAAAGAGTTAATAAATACAACAAATACTAAAAAAACCTCTATCTTCATTTGTAATTAGTAGTTCATCTTTAACTTGGAAATATCATAAAAGTGTACACTAAAAAAAAAATTTAAAAATTTAAAAAAAAAAAATTTGAAAAAGAAAAAGAAAAAGAGTGAGAAAGAGGAAAAAGAAAGATAGAAGTTCCTTCTTCTAAGTTTGTTCTGATAGCTGGCATTTATTTGAAAAGAAAGTGATTGTTCTTTTAAAATCATGTACATATGAATAAGAGGAATATTTATGTCCGACTTAAAAATAATGTCTATTTAAGTAGCTAAATATGCATTAGATCTTATTTTGTTTTAGATTTAAAAGATAAAAAAGGGAAAATAAAGAAAAATAAAATGTAACTCATATTTAACTACATAAGTAGACATTAATATTTAGGTCATAATCCATACATGACCTAAATATTTCTCTAGGAATAATAATTCAAATAATTCAGTCAATCGAGCATCATAATCTTAAAGAAATAAAAAATAATAATTATAAAGAAATAAAAAAACGTTCAAATCATTTCTCCAAAACATCTAAAAATCCAATACCCGTGTTCAGATTGCACATAGAAATGTGACTATGAAATGAGTATGATTTGGGTGCAGCGAATGCAGTTGTTGATGTGGCTTTATTTCAGCCACAAATTTTTTATTTTATATCAGCTACAAAAAAAAAAAAAAAAAAAAAAATTCTGGCCCAAAATGAGTTGCATTTAGCGGGGTGCAGCCTAAATCATACTCTTATGAAATACATGTCATAGCTTGGGGTCAATACACACATCAATTACTCAATTTTATTTTGAGAAATATTTGCACTATGCTCGGGCATTATATATAAAGTAATGCCTACCTAAACCCTAAATATATTTTTGTTTATTTTATTTTTTTATCTTTCGAATTTAAAATTAAATAGATTGTGGCTCATATTGAGCCACATAAATGGACATTACTTTATTCATAATGTCAGAGCATAGTGCAAATATTTCTCTTTTATTTTTCTTTATCGTGAGCAGCATAAATAGTTCAATTTCCAACTGACAGCATTAGTCTTAATCTACTCTCTGCTCAATTAAAATATGAGGCAAGAAATAAAATAATTTAGTACGATAGATCCTAATAATGTAAAAAAGGGTCAAAAGTAGTCTAATAAGACAATAAAAGAAACTTTTTCACTGAGGGAGAAAAAGACGTTCAAACTATTGGTTAAGATTTCTAAATTATGGCTCCAATAATAACAATCGCAAATGGGTCTCTCTATCATTGAAAAAAAAAAAGGAAAAAAAAAAAAGAGTTATCATCAAATAAGAAAGGATTAGAAAAAAGTTTGCTTAAATGAGCGATTCTCAAGTAACATTATGTATAATTTGGGTTCGTTTGATAACTATTTATTTTTTTGTTTTTAGTTTTAAAATTTTAAATTTATTTTTACTCAATTTTCCTACGATCTGCCCCATCTTTCCTATCATATATCTATTTTCTTTGAGAAAGTAGATGAATACTAACTAAATTTTAAAAATAAAAATATTTTTTTGAAAGTTACTTTTTTTTTTGTTCCTAAATTTTGGTTTAGTTTCTTAAAATATAGATAAGATTTAAATATCAAAACAAGAAAATATCTATAGTAAGATAGTTGTTATAAACTTAAATTTTAAAAACAAAATAATTATCAAACGATAGAAATTACACCATGGAAACTTTACCGTTAAAAGTCTCATTATATTTTTCTCCTCTCTCAGAAATGTGCATTTTAAGGATGATTTAATCAAGTTTCTTTAGATCGAATAGGTCGGTGACGCGATTAGTTATCTGGTTTGATGTTAATCCATTTTCACTTCAGTCACGGGTTCGATCCCTAAAATCGGTATTTGTAATCCCCATTTTCCCAACTTGTAATAAAAAAAAATAATCAAGTTTCTTTAGTAACCATTCATTTTTGTTTTTGTTTTTGAAAGGATTCATTTTTGTATTTTTTATTAACATAGTATAATATATATTTTATATCGAAAGAGGTCAGTGGGTTGATTTCTTTATTTATTCGTAATTCAGTTAAACATTATGTTTATAGGTTCAATCTTCAAATCGATATTTAATTCTTATTTATTTAAAAGATGTGTTACCTTAATAAATGATTTGTGGTCCCCTAAAATTATTTTGAAAAAATAATGATAAAGAAGAAAAGTTTTCAAACAATTAAAAAGATCAAATCATTACCGAATGGGTCGGTGGCACAATTGATTTTCTGGTTTAATGTTAATCTATTTCTACTCTGCTATCACGACTTCGATTCCTAAAATCGATATTTGTAATCCCTCTTTCCCCAACTTAACTTAAAAAAAGTCAATATTTTTTGGGAAAGGTTTTGATTATGGCAAGATATAACCTTGATAGATGGCTCAATAAGGACCACATGATTTTATTTTTCTTTATTTTATTTTTTTGAAGTTAAATCAAATAAAATATAATTCATATTGTGTTATGTGGGCCGATATCAATAATATTTCTCATACTTTTTAGACCAAAGAAAAGTGAATAAAAACATTTTTTAACTATTTCTTTTTTAAATTTTGTTTTAGTTAAACTACAAATTTAATACATAATCTTTTTTTTTTAGTTTTGGAACTTCAATTATTTCTATTAAAAGCAATAATCTAAACTTATCCTCAAAGTTTGAAGGCATATATCAGGGTTGGAAGGAAAGGAAAAAAAACTCTAAACTCAATAGGTTAGATTTTAAACAAATAGTTTTTTTTTTTTTGTTTTTTTTTTATTTTTTAAACAAATAGTGTTAGAAACTTGTTAAGATGGTGGAAATGTCAATTTTTGTAAAAAGATTTGTCAATGATCCATAATTCAGAAATGAAGGGAAAATAAAAGTAATTGGAAATTGGAATTCAAATAAGAGAAAGGTAAAGGATGTGATGGAGCGCAATTAGGTTAGGGCCCCTTCTAACACTCGCTATCCCCTATCTTCAAAAATATAATATTTTTTCCTTTTTCTCCATAAATTAAATATGCACAATTAGGTATATAGAGATGTTCATCGGTCAAATGGTGTCAGTTTCGGTGAAAATTAACACTGAAATTGACCTACCAATTTACTTAGAAATGACATTGAAATCGACCTGTCAATTAAGTCGATCAGTTCGATCAAGTTAAATTGAGTAAGGCGATTAATTTATATAAATTTTTTCTTTTTAATTAAAAAAATATATTTATCTTACAATTTTTTAAAAAGGAAATTAAAGTATTAATATTTTAAATGAAATTAGAGAATTAATTTCTTTAAAATTGAACTTAACAAAAAAAAAATGGAAACACATTTATATTAAGTTAATTTTGTAATAATTTAATAAGAAATCTAATTGATTATATAAAAAAATCTAACCGACCGATA
Source organism: Sechiopsis laciniata (assembly GCA_037833695.1). NCBI lineage: Eukaryota > Viridiplantae > Streptophyta > Magnoliopsida > Cucurbitales > Cucurbitaceae > Sechiopsis > Sechiopsis laciniata. The sequence continues at coordinate 17,349 of JBBMKA010017012.1, forward strand.
CCCGATCGACATATACTTAAAAGACCGATCATCTTTATTTGGTCCATTTCCGTCAATCGAATCAATTTTAAAAGAATGTATGAGCGAGTATGCATACTGTTTTAAATAATGTTTATAATAAAAAATAATAATAATGTTTGAAAGTGAATGTTAAAAATACAAACAAAGTCTAGTGTAACATTTGTTAAATAAAGAATAGATTTATATCCTTGAAAACAAAAAAACAATGTGAAGAGTGAAAAATATCATATTATGTGTAAATTCTTTAAGGTTGTTGTTCATTTAACCGTGGAAAAAGATAATGTTCTTTTATTTTATTAGTAAAAAAGAACAAGAAGAACATTTGTGTGTGTTTTTATTCCTCTTTAAATTTTAAAAAAATATTAATTTAAGTTGCAAAATAAAACAAGATTAAAACTTTAAAAAAGTCAATGATATTTTTACTTTTGATATTCATATTAATATAAGTTAAGAAAACTCCTATCCATTTCTTTCAAAAATTAAAATTACAAAACTAATACTTTTTTCAAATGGTTAGCTTAAGTGGTTAAAGAGAGTCTTTGAAATGTTTAAGGTGATAGTTCAATCCATAATAGTCACTTATCTAAAAATTAATTTCTTATATCATTAGTACGGCATAATAAATACTTATTAAATTTTTTGGATAAGTTCAAAGTTTCGGGTTGTTAATCCACTAACCCGTCCAACTCTATATCTTTGAGCAACCAAACTCAATCAAACTTTTATATTTTTTGGTTTGGGTCCATCGGGGTTTTTTATTATTATTATTATAAAATTATTCAAAATAACAACTTCTATAAATAATTCACCTTCCATTTATATTATGATAGGTACATTTTAAAGACTTAAGAATTATTTTATAAAATTTTGGAGAGCAACAAGTCTAAAACTAATAATAAAATAAATTAAATATACACATATGGAGTGTTTGTTTGACTTAATTAACAAATTATTACAAATAACCTTTTAGAATTCATCTTCAAACAAGCACATCCAAACGAGCTATTCTAATTATTCAAGATAATCACTAATTTCTAAACCCTCAAGATAATCATTCATTTCTAAGCACTAATGTCTAACCCCTCAAAATAATCACTTATTTCTAAGTACATCCAAATGAGTTATTGTCTTCAACCTCCCTACAAAAATTATCTTCCAAATGAGTTATTAACTGCAACTGCTATACAAATAATCACATCTGAACCAGCTATTACTAAAACTCAAATTTATAATCACTCAAAATAATCTTTCATTTATAATCTCTCAAAATAATCATTCTACAACTTCACATCAAAACACCTTCATATATAATTACGTTATAAATATTAAAAATATATTTTTTTAACATTAACAATAAATTTGTGTTAGTTCGAGTCAACTCAAACTAATTTTAGATTAACTTAGGAACCAATCCAAATCAAGGAAAGGTGGATACATGGTAGGAAATGTAGAGCACATTATAAGAAATTTGAAGTAAGAATAGATTTAAATTTCAAAAAACAAAAATAAAAAACCAAATTATTAACAAATAGCTAGGACATTAACAATACATTCTTCAATGGATCTAACACATTTCAAAATATACATTACAAGATCAAATTGAGAATGAATCAAAGCAAATACTTTTCTGAAAAGGACCAGTTCAACTTGTTACTGTGGCACATTGCCAAGGTTAAGATTAATCGCCAAATAGAAAAGGTGTTCAAAACGTGAGCAATGTATTTGAACTTACATGCACCGTTGCACACACACTTATACAATAATCACTCACACAACGCAAAAGTCGAAATCGGAGAGAGCTTCTCAGGCGATAATTGGATCTCGGTTTGCTCGCTGACAATGACGAAATTAGAGATACGACACGGAGAGGATAGGGAAGAAGAAGATCCACGAAGAGTTAGCGTGGTTCGACCATTAATGAGGCTTACATTCACAGAAGAACTACGACTCAATCTCGGTTTCAAATACGAAGAAACATTTACAAGCTTTCTTAATTGACACTCTTACTTCGCCAACTTGTGGTTTATATAAACTGTGTGATATGCTTTAGGACTTGAATTATCTTGGTTTACGATTTAGGAGAGTAATATATAGAATGGTTTGTAAGTTTGGTAATTTCGTTAGTTTTTTTTTTTATTTTTTTTATTTGATGTTAAGTGTTTAATTATATTAGGCCCATCTATAAAAGCTCACAAACTTATCCTTAAATGAAAAGCATTCACTCGTTCTTATACAAAGGTAGAAAAAGAAAGGAAACGAGTGAATACTTTTTATTAAAGAGTAAGTTGTACGCATTGCATATACAAATTGACCACTTATAAAATGGCAACATGGCCTCATAATAAGAAACATAGCACATACAATACACGAATTAAAACTAATGAGCGCTTGGGTGTTGCTTGGTATCCGAGGTTCAAGATTCGGTGTGTAAATTGATTTTCCAGGCGACACCCTTCTCGTCTCTAGTCCTATGATATATCCCACTGTTTTAGTTTAGGACAGATTATTGGTGCCTATAGATTTAGAAGAGTGAAACTCCAAGTTCCTCAATCATGAAATAAAAAACATCGATGAGCTTTTATATAGATGGATCTAATATAAACACTTAGGGGGTGAGATTGGATTTAGGGGTTGGAAATGGTATATTGTGTGGTGCAGTATCGTGTATGACATTCACCATCGTGTATGTGGTGTATTCTATTCGACGGCCTGATCAAAGACATTATGTGGATAACGCTCGTGTGTATGAGTGCAGTAACGTATTCGATGGTGTATGTTGTAGTCAAAATACAATTATAATTATTTTAAAAAAAAAACAGACGCACACATTGACCACATTATTAAAATTTCAAAACCATTTTATAAAAAAAGTCTTCCCATTGTTCTTCCACAAGTTGCATGCACGTTTGTGTCCCTCTCCCAAAATCATCCCACACAAATTCCAATCAACCAAAACATTTCAGCAGTCAGAAACTCAGAACCCAGAAAAACAAAATGATCCGCAACGTGTTTGGCAAAGCATTGACAAGGTCAACAGCAGAGAAGTTCCCAGAAATGAAGATCGATGAGGACACAACCACTTGCGAGGGCTTGGCAAGGTGGGCTCTGGGTATATTGATGATTGATATAATTAAATTTACTATAAAATATGAGTTAATACCTGTGCTTTGAAGAAAATTAGAGTTTAGCTCTTGTGCATTCAAAAACTAGAGTTCAATCCCTATGATTTAAAGAAATATAGAATTTAATTTCTATGATTTTAAAAATTAGAATTCCGTCCTTATAGTTTGATAAAATATAAGAAATAGTCCTTGTCGTTTTGATATTTAGCTTATTAAATACTTGAAAATTAGTTATTCATGTGTTAATGACGAAATTATGAGTTAAGTGACTAATAAAACAAAAAAAACATATCATTTATGCATGAATAGTAAACTTCCATATATTTAATACGTCAGTGATTAGTTATTCAGTCCACAGGCTAAAGGCTCAATGCGAGCGAGAACTTTGCAGGTTCACGCAGGGTTGGATGTACAACGCGACTGGCAGTGGGATCAGTTTGGTCGACTGCCGCAACTGGAATGGCGCAGTGATTTCGAACCCTTTTCCTCTGCGAATTGACAACGGCGAATATGGAATGTTCATTCAAGAGAAGCTTCCATTCGTGCCTGGTGAAAGATGTGGTGCCGTTTTGTACAGAGGGCTGAATGCTGATGGGATTCGAAATCTGAAGGGACTTCCCAGCAATCCAAAACCATGTTTAATTAGAGAATTTTGATAACTTTTCATCTTAAAATCTTCTTATTGGCATCAACTTTTCATTTCAATTGTGTTAAATAGATTTGTGACATACTTGTTAAAATTTAGTCCATACTTCAAAGACCTTTTTTTCTTAAACTCAACATTTTGGACTCAAATCTATAATCGATTGAAGTAAAATTTCAATTCGTTTAAAATTAAAATTTTAAAAAGTGAAATTTCTATAGTCTATTAAACATTCTTGAAAACTTTGCAATCTTTTAACCCACAAATTTGAAAATTTTTTTTTTGAATTCAGGTAGACAATATTGAACTCCTAATCTCTTAATTACTAAGTCGTACAATGTGTCACTATAATTGTGTTTCTTTTGGCAAATTAAAAACTTTCCTAGCTAAACATGTAATTTAGGCTCCGTTTGATAACTATTTTGGTTTTTGATTTTTGAAATTTAAATATACAACAACTACTTTACTATATATTTTTTCTTACTTGCATATCTACATCTTATCAATATTTTTAGAAACCAAATCAAAATTAACAAACTAAAAAAGTAGCTTCTAAAAATTTACTTTTTAAAAAAAAATTTAATTAGCATTGTTGTAGTTTTTAAAAAAAGATGAAATACATGGTAGGAAAGATGAAACAAATTATAGAAAATTTGAGTAAAAGTAAGTTTAAATTTCTAAAAAACAAAAAACAAAATTATTATCGAACAATGTCTTTAACTATGCTTCAATTTGTTACAACTTTAAGTTGGTGCAACAAAAAAATATGTGCTACCATCCTTTAACGGTAAGGTTATTGCAATAACACTAGTGCTATAAATTTTTCATTAGAACACTCAACATCAAAAGTTAATTACCAATTGTACAATCAATTGGTAACTAATCTTAAAAAGGTAATAATCATAAACAAAACAATTTAATTAATAGAAAATAGTAATGGTAACACT